>VNJQ01001696.1:0-107067 GCA_008042515.1 Drosophila truncata | reverse complement strand
AGGCCACTCGCAGCACTGACAGCTTCGAGAGCTTTTGGGAACTGGCGTAGGATGGCACAGCCTGGCGTAGTGTTTCGTAGGCAGCGGAAATGGTGTGGACACGGGTGCGTTCCCGAGCATTTGCCTCTATGCGTCGCTCCCGCGTCATGTTCTTGTAGTTGCGCTGATGCTGATGCTGCTGCTGATGATGCTGCTGCTGCTGGTGGGGTCTCGCTGAAGCCTTGTGCGTGTCCTCATCGCTAAGACTTGCATCTAGCAGCGTAGAGGAGGGGGGAAGCGTCTTTGTCACCTTTTTCTGTTGTGCTTTCTTGGGAGTCTGAGGTTTAAGCTCTGCTTTGGCCTCTTTGCTGTTGTCCAATAGGGGTTTCTTGGTTACTAAAGCCAGCGGTTCCAGCTGCTCCGGATGGTTGGAAGAGGCAAAAGGCCTATGCAGAGTGGTGACTCCAGGGTGACGGACGTATATGTGGGCTGGATTAGGCATCATTTCTTCGTGATTCAATCTCAGTGGCGGTGAATCCACGGCTGGAGGTGTCAGAACCACTGCCGAGTCCGCCGAGGAAGTATAACGAATGCGTTTCTTGAGCGGACCTGTTGCATGCTGCATACTTGCAGGGGAAGGAACAGAAGGCCCGGGCAGGGAACCCACAACCTTTAAGGGTTCCGTGCTTTTGCGTTTGTTGCGTATCAAAGCAATGGGCTTGGAGTTGGAGTTGAAGCTAGGATCCGTCGCCGCGTCTTCTTTGGGTGAGGTGATGTGAGGACTGCCAATGTGCGCATGCTCGACGGCCAAGTCGTCGCCGCCTTCGCTTTCCGAGCTGGCGGAACAGAAACCTGCGTCACGGTCATTGGAATTGGGTGAATCTAAAAATAAACGAAAAATTAAAGAGTTAGTTGTGTCTTCTATCTATGACGTTTAAGCGTGGGGAACCGGTTGCAAAGTTTTGGTATTGGTCAATTTAAAGAAAAAAACCCCCGTTTTCGCGGAACCCGAATAGAGTTTGACGTTTTTTGACTGCCTTTGTGCCATGAGGAGTGTCATCTATAGCTGCAAAATTTTAATACGCACAAAGACGAGGCCTTTGTTGGCTTTATTTTTTAGAATTTAGCATTTATATCCTATAAAAAATATCATATGAAAAAGTACATAACACTCCTTCCTTTGCCTGCTGTTCACTGTTCTGTCCTTTTAAGGCTATCGGCGAGTACAAACGAATGCAGCCAAAAAATGTAAATTCAAATTATGCATCGCTTTAACATCGCTTTGAGAAAATGAAACCTGTTTTCAGCCGCACGTCAGTTTACCACTGACCTCCACAGGTATTTCGAAAAAAAGTGTTTAAACGCAGCTTACTTGTTAAAAGTAATTTATTTCGCGTCTGGCGCGTAAGTCGCGTAAAGTCCGTTCAAGTTCAGGCAGCAGCCGATGCATCGGAAGCCAACAACCCGGTTGGCAAGCGAATGAGCGAGCGTTTAACCCGAATTCAGGAGTAACAAGATGGACATACATACAGTTGGGTGTCCCGACAGTAGAATACCCTGAACCCTGGACCGCTCCCCGTGAATTGAATTCGAGACAACTTGCAATTACTGTAACGAACGTTCTAGAAATAGCTCTGACTTTGCTTCGATGTATGTATGCAGGCAAAGAAGAAGAAGAACCATCTTGTATCCATAATATGTATAAAGTAAAAAGCCTATATCTCTGTTATTTATGGCACGATCGTAATGAAATTTAGGCAATCTGTGTATTTTGATAAAATACATCAAGGTTTTGAAAATGGTTTACCTAACTTTATAAATTTAGGAGATATACGTTTTTTTCAAATAGCTCCCCAAAAAAGAAGAGCAGCAAAAATTGAAAACAAACTTGATCTGCGTGCAGATATAAGAAGTCTAAATCCCAAGTTTGGTGTCTCTAGCTCTTAGAGTCTCTGAGTACTAGGCGTTCATACAGACAGACGGACGGACGGTCAGACGGACGGACGGACAGGCGGACAGGCGGACAGACGGACAGACGGACGGACGGACGGACGGACGGACGGGCAGACGGACATGGCTATATCGACTCCTTAAGTGGTTCTGACCAATACTTAGGTAACTTTTGGGGTTCTGCCACGCCTCGCACTCGCACAAAATTATAATACCTTTGTACCTTTGGTACAGGGTATAAAAAGTAAGGGTTTAAGGGGCTCAGAGGGGAGAAACTAGCCCACTAATTAAGACAACAGCAGCTCCCTGAGCTGGCAATCTGGAATAAACCAAAACATCTGTCCATATCGAGGAGGTATATAGTTATAACCATTTTGTATCGGCTTACTCCTAATATTTTTGCACCTATACACATTTAAATTTTTATGTATAAATAGCAAAAGCAAATTTGAACGGCGTTTATCTAAGCTGCTAAGGCGGTACAGGTACAGACCCTGGAATAGTACACATTTTTACGGAAGGTGTGCTTTTTTCGCCTATTGACACAACTATTTATAAGCACAATATTCCGCTATCTCTTCTAATTTTAGACAGATAAACAACAGAGAGCCAAATTCAAAGCAACTGACTGACTGACTGACGACTGGCATTGCAGCCACGAAATCAGGCTGTTCAAATAACAGCAGTTAGCCCAGCTCCATTCCCCTTTGCTGAGCCGTTTATATATATATATATATTCAAGACTATAATTTATATTTAGACAAATGTTTGCCTCTGAGTCGCCGTCGCCGTCACTGGCATCTTCCAAGCAAAAAACACCTGTGCAGGACTTACACTTTAAAATGTTATCAGCTTTCCAATTATATAATCTATCTGGTCTAAAGTTCTATCTGGTATTACGTTTTTTTTTTTTAATTTTTACCTTTTTTTTAATATAAAAAAATTCCTAGTAAATTTTTTTTAAGTTCCCTTTCCCAGTATAAATTTTGTTTGGGATCGTTCTATTCTTTATAAGCCAGCAAACTCATTTTATTTGAATGCATCTGATTCGTTTGCAGCTCTAGAGTCCATTTCAAAAGGTTTTTTGTGAAAATTGTCAACGGTTTGCCAGTTATAGGCCATTTCTTCCAAGAATGAATGCCCTCCCGTGAAAATCAGCTAAAACCTACTTTAAAACGGCAGACATTAACTGTCAGAGGCATCAGAAAATCCCATATTCACGCCAAAAGTCACCAAAAGGTTATCATCATAGGCGGCATTTGGCTGGCTGCCTGCCGGTCGGTCGGTCGGTCCACTGGGAAGCATTCCGTGTGTGGGAAGCCTCCTCCGGCTTATCACAACTTGTGTACTTGTACATCGTATTGTATGTGCAAGTATGTTGGTTGGTGTATATTGTAGTAAAATGACGCATCACTTTTATGAATGAAACGCAACAATACAACAGATGATGCAGTTTGGTGGCATAATCGGTGGCACAGCTTTAAGTAATTGTTTCCTAGGGCTACAGATGAAAAGAAGCCACTTAAGCACTTGGTATAATTCGCTTTTCAGCAAAGAAAATTTTCTAAAAAGAATCGCAGGACTCTTAAAGGAAAAAGCTTTTCTAAAAGTATATTAATATTATTTTCATAGATATCTGCTTTTTAGAAAATGTTATCAGCGTTTTAAAAGACATTTTGGGGCCTAGATTTAGCCTTAAATCCAAATTTTCCTTAAAAGTATATAAACTTTATTCCACTAGAATAGATGTCTGTTTTTTTAGAAAATGTTATCAGCGTTTTGAGAGATATTTTGGGGCCTAGTTTTAACATTTAATCCAAGAGAGTTCGAACTTTAGGATTCTTATTATTTTTTCATCATAATTATTAGTTTTTCATCAAAGAAAATTTTTTAAAAAGAATCGCAGGACTCTTAAAGGGAAAAAATACGTCTAAAAGTGTATTATTATTATTTCCCTAGATGTCTGCTATTTTAGACAATGTTATCAGCTATTTAAGAGACATTTTGGGGCCTAGATTTAGTATTTAATCCAAATTTTCCTTTAAGGTTCAAGAGAAAGTTCGAATTTTATACTCAAAAAGCTGTTACAGACAGCAGGATACACATTCTCGAGGCCAACTGCCATTCCAGCTTCGCAAACAGACAAATTGCCAATATGTCTGGCGACATCATCGTCGTCGTCGTCGTCGTCGTCCCCAATTCAGAAAATAGCCAGCAAAGTGGCTGGCTGACATATGCGCCCCGCAAACCCTAAGCTGAAGTACGAATGGCGACAAATAGTTGGCGTTGTTTACGTATCTACGTCTGTATCTAGATTGTGCCACCCTCAAAGGACAGCCACTTTTATGATTATGCTGGGATTGGGTGTGGGTGCACCGCACAGCTCCATTTGGGGGGATATTTGTCGCCAGTGAGCTTGGCACACAGCTGCTTTGGATAATTACAGAAGTCGACAAATCAGTCAAATCAAAGTTTCAATTTCAAAAGTTTATTCCAGCTTTTCATTGTATCTTTTAGGAAACTGTAACCCAAGAACTCAATACGGAAATGCCATTGCGTAGTAATTATATATTATACATATATATATTACTATATTATATTAAATTTTTTCAACTTTAGTGCAGGCTTTGCACATTTTGCTTAGTTAGCAGGGCAACAGGTGCATTTTTCGGGCTCTTAACTCACCTTTCGTTATAATAGCCGCCAATTCCGCTGAGCTTAGTTGCATGTAAAGCTTTTCTGGGTGAATATTTGCCATAATAACAATAAGCCAAAGGCGAAACCTTTGAGAGCGCGTAATCCAAAAGAGTGGCTCAAGCCGGCTTTAACTTTGTAATCCAAAATGTGATTTTTGATATCAAATGAAATATAATTGATATCTCATGTATATATATATCATTTGCACTTTATTTTTCCTTTTTTTTTTCTTGGGGTTATTTAAAGTTTGGCACTTTCACAATCTTTTTGTTTGTAGTTTAAAATATTCTCTTGGCGTTTTAAAATTTTTTACGAGAATTTTGTAAAGCAGGTCCGACCGCAGCAAGACCGTATCTGACGAAAGTATCTCACGTTCTGGACGAGTATCTGTATCGGACTGGCTGAAAGTGCCAACGGACGGTCGGCTTCATGCTAAAAGCAACACGCGGTCGAACAAGGTTGGATCACCATCGCGCTCGCTAGGCACCCTTCGCCGTCGAGCATGTTTGACGTCCTAGCACATAATGAGTTTTATGAATGAAATGCGTTATAATTTGTCCTCTATTGTATTACCTCTATTAATTTGTTGGTATTTTACTCAATTATTTGATATATTTTAGCCAATATGCAAACTCAAGCTGATTGTGGGCTTCCTGAAAGGTGTTTCCGGAGTATTTTATAGGTAATAGTGGTAGCCTTTTTGTGAGAGGATGTGTCGTATTCCTGTTTAACTACTGAATCAATGCTTCTAGGGTCGAAATTGATTAAAGAAAACCTTTTAATCCATACTAAAATATGCGAAATGGAATTATTCGAGTTTTTTTTAGGTTTGTTTTAAATGCAAGGATTAAATTGATTAAAAGAAATCATTTAAGGATTAAATTGATTCAAAAAACTATTTAATCCATATTGAAATATACGAAATGGGATAATAATATTATTATTTTTTTAGCGTCGTTTTAAATACAAAAACCTTTTATCCATATTAAAAATACGAAATGGGATAGTTAGAAATTTTTGTAGTTAACTGTGTTGGATTGTTGGCATTGATATTTCCTTATATATTCCATTCATTAACATGATAAATTATAATAATAATATAATAATAATAACTAATAATAAATAATACAAATAAAATATTCCTCCGGCGCCTAGAATACATGCTTCTCCCTATTAATAATAAAAAATAATATAATAAATAATACAAATACAATAAATAATACAAATAAAATATTCCTCCGGCGCCTAGAACATGCTTCCCCCTATTAATTCCTCGGGGTTCCTACCAGTTTACCTTCGACCGATGTTGCATGGCAGCCAACGCGGTCGAACATGTTGGACGTTCTATAAAACCCAAGAATATCTGCAACAGATGCAATCCCGAAATGTTATCGCATTAATCTTGGTGCTGACGGCGCTCCTTTTTGTTATTACGCAGATGTTCTTAAAGCTTCTGTGGCAATAGCTGACATCTAAGGTGGTTTCTGTCAAAGCCAGGATGCTGCAAATGCGTCATAGTGATCCCGCCCACGTCCTGCGCCTGCGGTTGATGGTGGCGCTACATGTCTTATGACTACAATGACGTCTTTGATAGGGATTCGGATTAAAAATATTCTTGTAAATGCACTCAGTAATGCTTAAAGATCGAAAATTTATAAAGGTCGTGATATTTTCTTCATTTAATCGAGAACTATATACATAAGGGTTATCCCTTTGTGTTCTCACATTCATACGTTTGTCTGCTTCTATGCGTATTGGTTATAAAGAGGGGAATTCTAGGAAAAAGTTTAAATTTCGCATGATCATTCCTTCGTACGCGGCACAATACAAACCCTGCCGCTTAAAAACAAGAGGCAGAACCACTAATATCGTTAGGGTTCCGTCTGAGTTGAGTCTCTGAGCTCTGAGCAGATGTACGCTGGGCACGAGTTTGTGGCTGTCGCGCGAAATACTTTTTGAATGATGACTTTCGTTTTTTTTTTTTTAGAGACTTGTTCTGCTTTTATAAGAATGCGATTGGGCTGCCGGCTAACCTGTTTTCGTGGACTGGAGACAGGCTCCACATGCATTGGCATTGGAGACCCGAGAACAGTCGCCAGTTTTTGCTTTTCAAGCTGGAAGTTCAAGGATAAGAAAGGCTGAGGCTGAGGCTGCTGGACTTCCAAAAATGGTCCGTGTACGTGTCGGCGAAATTCGATCTTTCTGTCCCTTTAAAAACAAACCATTTTTTTTTGTTCCCCCTTGGGGCCCGGCTAGAATTACCCTGAATTATTTGTTGTGTAGGTTTTCTTATAAAATTAGCTAAAGTTGCAGTTATTGATTTGGCTTCTGTTCTCGCAGCTAACATCATCAGGTAACATCATCACTTTGGCTTCGTTATTTATATGTATTCCTGCAGGGATTTATCAATATTACCAAAAAATAGGGAACCCTCGAGTGCTACAGATTATAATTGACTTGTGTTCAGGTGAATATGTCAATTAAGTTTGCCATTTGCTTTGCCATCTCCTCTACCTGTATAGACCTCTCGGCCTGGCGCTACCCCTCGACGGGTAGGTGTCTCGATCGCTAATTGCTTTCAGTCGGCGCGTACTAATTTCCGGCCTCGGCCAATAGTTTCGCTAGACGACCGGGCGATTGATAAATTTTCTGGAATTACACACCGGAGCAGCCATCAGGACAGGTAGCAGGGAATGCATTGACTTTGAGTCTCGTAGGATATGTCTGGGAAAGGAAAAGGGGCTTTAAGATACGTATATATGAAATTTACAAACAATGAAAGGAAAAGTTTATAACTTTGTCAGTTTTCTACATATAATCACCAAATTTGATTTTTGGCCATTAATTATTATTCTAGAATTGCGGTTTTTATTTCATACAAATCGGCCGACTATATCCTATAGCTGCCATTGGAACAATCAGGGAAATAATAAAAAATCCTAACTTCGCTGTATCTCAACATATATTCATGAAATTTGAGATGTGGCCACTTAATATTATTTGAGAATCTTAGTTTGAATTTCATGAAAATCAGACGACTATATCCTATAGCTGCCATAGGAACAATCAGGGTAATAATAAAAAAATTCATAGTTTCGCTGTTTCTCAAAATATTTTTATCAAATTTGGGATTTGGCCAATAATTATTATTTCAGAATTTTGATTTTAATTTTATAGTTCAATTGCAATCTGCAAGGGTATATAAACTTCGGTAAGCCGAAGTTAGCTTCCTTTCTTGTTTAAACTTGTTCACCTTCCCCAATCCACCCACATTTTTTGCCCACCTGTAACTCAAAAACTAAACATTATGTCAACTGAAGAAATATTTCAAAAAATACTTTATACTTTTCTTAATAACTAGTAAAAAATTCAGATTAATAAGTCTTAAGCGCTCTTCAAGAGAATTTTTCAAAAAAACGTTCCAAAAAACGGCCATCACATGGGTCGCTCAGCCCCCTTAAGTCTCTGTTAAATCATCGACCCAAGTGGTGTATGCCACGTGATGTACTCTTAAAATAAAGCAGAAATCTCGGTCTCAGCTGTGGTGGTTGTTATGTGCTTTTGTATATGTTTTTATGCTCTCTGCTTGGATGTGCCACAGGTGCATAGAAAGATTACCTGGGCTGCCATCTGACTGTGGACATAACGTAGACGTAATATGCACATGTTTTGGCATGTGATGTAACATATTTGTTCCTTTTACGTTCATCAGAGCCACCAATCCTTGGCCACCACCGGCCTTGGCACGTGGTTTTGGGATTTGTATTGCGTTTACATGCATCTTTACCGATTAATTTACAATTATTTACAACACGCAAGCACCTGGCATGAAAAATCAGGCAGTAAAAACCAAAATCCGGATTGTAATGTTTACTTTAAAGGCATTCCAACGGAAGTAAGGCGACTTAAGCGCTTGACTAGCATCATTTTTCCCTCAATCTGTTTACCACATTTCCGAAATTCTTATCCCAGATCTTTGTCAAGGAGTGCGGGTGGTGAAAGGATTGTTTGCTGTTAAAAAATGTATTTACAGGAACAAAGTTCTGTTCCAGATGGAACACATGGAAACCTCACTGAACATTTGGATCTTCAGCGCCACTGGGCTCATCTGGATTCTCTCTTTCAAGGGCGTAGCCCAGAGGGTTTTTATAACCCAGAAATATTCAGAAATAAACTCACAGTTGAGTTTTTTAAGAAGATCAAGTCACTCCTTCAAAATCTGGCTTAGCTCTGCCCCTGCTTTTGCCTTCTTCGGCTTGTGACCTTTGGCAGCTTCAGCCTGATTTGCAATTTTTCATGGAAATTGCGCTGTCGGAACACATATGCTGACCAGAAGGCATCCTTGAGTCCAGAATGTGTGAAATGTGTGTGAAATTTGCACCCAGTTGTACTCAGAGACTGGCGACAATGTGTCTTTGGGAATCTATTTGGGAAAGTTTGTGGAAAAAACACATCTGTTTTTAGGTAGACAACAAGGACAACCTGCAAAGTCAGGCAGTAGAAAGGCAAGAGTCCAAGCAGCTCAATTAAATTATTATATATTAACATTATGCCAGACTAATTTGGTTCTAAAAATTGTGACCTGAAGCTGAAGCAAAGCGTGACAGCCGCAAGCTAAGGCGAGCATCAGCATCAGCACCGGCAATCAAAAACATGCGTGCAAGAAATCATGCCCATGGTATCACAATTAGATGACTGAGTAGTACGCTATTAATGTCAAAAAGTTGGGGAACCCAGACAACCCCCACATGGCAATTTAACAAAGGGTTCTTCTGGCACGCAAAAAAAAAAAGCAACAGGAGTGTTTAATGGTTCTGGGGAGGAGTATCACATCAATTCCCACGCTCTCTGGTAAGGAAAACACTCGCCAGCATCTCCTGCAGATGTGAAATTACACAGAAGCAATACGGCAGCAGCAGCAACAGCAGCAACAGCAGCAGCAGCAGTAGCAGTAGCAGCAGCAGCAGCATCAAATTAGTAATTCGAAAGTCGAGACCGCTTTGGGCAACTCTAAAACGTGCTGGGGGATTCCGTTCCTGAATAGAGAATGCCTTGGCATGTGGTCATGAAGGTGGTGTGGCATCCACCTCTCAAATCTTTCTATTAATACTTTGCGTTTGTGCGTGCCAAGGCAGTGGACCACCTTTGGTCTAAAATGGGGAAGTTGGGGGGCTGTGTCACTTAGGCAGAGTTCCGCATTGAAGATATCTTTCTAGCAATTCGCATTGAAGATATCTTTCTAGCCTTTCGCTTTATAATTTAGCTAAGTTTAAGTTTAGACCTGAATTTGAATTTATTTTTGACATTTTGGATTAGATAATACTTAGCGTAATGGCTTAGGCACAGGTCTTAGGGTTGCCAGGGTACCTGTACCTGCGCACTTCCTGCTATTGCCTTCACCCATTTAGCAATCCTTGTCATAAAACTGCATTGTTCACTTGTCCTTTTGTTGTATTTTCGTTTTTGCAGTCAACACACAAAGAGCCAGACAGAAGACGATTTTGTTAATTTTTGGCTGGCGCCGGCTGCACAGCTGGTTGTCGTAGCCTCGGCGCTGCTGCTGCTGCTGCTGCTGCTGCAGCAGTGTCATAAACGCAATTGAGTGAACTGGCACAGGTTGCTTGCAGTTCTTCGTGACAGGCATGAGCGTAGCCGGAAATATTCTTTGGCCCCCTCACTGTCACTGTCACTGGCCCCTGGCCGACGCCACTGCACTTGCCACATGCCATGCTGCAGCGCGGAATGGTCACGGGCTATCGGTCACTCATTTGCCAATGTTGGCGCATTCGCCACTTCTACTTGTCGCCGTCCCCAGCAACTGGTTTGAATTCTTCATTTGCGTGCCGAAGGCATCTGTTGTCTGGTTGCCTCTTCAGGTTCATGCAGTAAGCAAGTTCGTAAAAAGCAAAGGAAACGATAAAGGGACTTCCTTGAAAGCTTGTTATAAAAATTTGTATTTTATAAACTTGAAACTTTGCCGCATAAACCGAACTCAGATCTCATGCACCTTTTATTCAGATATCCTACTCATTGGCATTTCCAGTGGTCTGCCGAACCGCACCATGCACCGACCGTGTTCTTTGAGGACACCTTGTCAGGGAAAAGGTGCAGACCAACTGCCACCACTGATGATATGCTGGCGGGCATTGCCTGTTGGTCGACACTGACGCTGTCTTGCCTAAATTAATAACTGCCAGCGTGCAGCGGTGGTCTCAGGTGCTTTTGGAAAGTTCATTCAGTGGAGCAACAGGTAAAATGACCCTGACAACAGGCCTGAATGGATGTCAATTTCTACGAAAATTAAATGGATAAATTATCGAAGTAAATATGCATTAAGCTAAAGCAGCCGCCATGCTAAGTAATCTAGATCGAAGCGGGTTCTTTAAGTAATTTCCAGACCAAATTTTAGGACTGAATGCGTAGTACATATGCCACACACTTCGCACTGATAGATAGGTGTTAGGGCAAGGTGCTAGACAGTATTAACTGTCTATTATTCTATTTATTCGTATCTGCATACTAAAAATAGTACAAAGCTCGGTATATAAATAGTTGTCTCTCATTTATTTAGCACATTTTTGCAGAATTTAAATTTAACTTTGGTCTCAAGTGTGAAATAGTAATTTTAAGTTTAACGCGGTCTTGTTAGCTCTCGGTTGTGTTTTGTTAAATAGAAGATCAGTAGATTTGTTGATTGAATAAAAAAACACTTAAATTTGCTTAAAGTTCAAAGCTAACTACTTAAAATATTAAATATCTAACACTGAAGCGAATATAGTAACTTTGCAAGGGTACAATTAAAGAAATATTTCAATACTAAGATGAGGAACGATCATACTTTTTTGATAGCAGAGCGGCTAACTACTTAAAATATTAAATATCTAACAATAAAGCGAATAAACTGACATTGCAAGGGTACAATCAAAGACATATTTCAATACTTAGATGAGGAACGACCATACTTTTTTGATAGCAGAGCGGCTGGAGCGCTCTTTCACTGGCTTTTGAACAATATTTAAGAGAAACTGGAGCCATCGTGTGCAAAAAAATCGTATGGCGTTACTAATCTTGGTACAATGACCTTCTTAACTTCAACTTCAACCCGTTCACTGGCTGTCTTGAACGCAGATCCGCAGTTCTAACAAGCTGAGAGCTGAGGATGCACATCAAGAAAATTGGCGCCAGCCGTGAAAAATATGTAGACAATTAAAATAGCATTTTGGCTTTGCTCTCAACGGACCGCCGATTCATTAAGTTGTTCGGGTTGTTCGGTATACATTCGGTTAAATATATATTTTTTGTGCTACACATATGCGCGGCTCCTATGCAACATCTTGTCAGAATGTCACTAATTGGACTTTGTACCCAGCGAGCGGCCGGCCCAACGTTTTTGGCAACGTTCGGATGAGTTTTGGTGGCGCATTCAGTGGCATCTGTCGTTCAAGTGTCTTTGCTTTCTGGCACAATAGTTCAAAACGAAAAGAGCGGAGGCGGCGTCCCAGACTGCGACGCTGTGATATAGCTGCAGGTGTACGACGAGAGAGTAGGAAGAGTAGGTCCCACAGGAATCTCTGATATAAGTATTACCTTTTGGAATAAATCAATCACTAAGGACATTCGTACTCAGACATTAACGGCCAATAAGACGCAACCCTGGGTTAAAAAGCACATAAACAAACTTGGCGGCAAGGCAGCTGGGGATGTATGGAAATGATGGGACACAGTTCTTCATAATTTGTCGTCGAAATGGAAAATGGTACGCCGTGATGATGCATCACAAGAAAAAAAAGAGGGAAAAATAAAGCTCTAGCTAATTTTTAGAATTTTTAGAAAAAGTAAACTGGTTGAAGTTGAAGTTAAAAAGGTCATTGTACCAAAGACATATCAATATATAAGATTAGTAACGCCATACGATTTTTTGCCCACGATGGCTCCAGGCTCTCTCTTAAATTTTGTTCAAAAGCCAGTGAAAAAGCGCTCCTGCCGCTTTTCTATCAAAAAAGTATGATCGTTTCTCATCTTAGTATTGAAATTTCTTTGATTGTACATTTGCAACGTTAGTATATTCGCTTCAGTGTTAAATATTTAATATTTTAAGTAGTTAGCTTTGAACTTTAAGCAAATAAATGTTTTTTTATTCAATCAACAAGTCTACTCTGCTTTTATTTAACAAAAAATGCTAATTTAAGCTTTGTACAGAAGAAAATAAATTAATTTAAACCCATTTTCCCATTATTTCTTCTTTTTTGCAGTCTCTATCTTTTCGTAATATCAATTTCTCTAAGTGTAGACCATAATTTGTTTAAAAATGGATTAAAGCAGCAGCAATGTGCAGTATATGTGCTTAAGAACTCATTAAGATTGTCATCACCACCAAATTTATTCGCAATGAAGGAAATTTGATGTGACAGAATACTTAATTTGCGGTGAATTTTACTTTTAATGGAATATTTTTATATTTTTAATGCAAATTCAAAAAATCTAGGGCCATCCGCTTTATTAAATACTATCAGGAACTACTCATCATCAACAGCTTTAAGTCGACCGACACCCACGTAAAATCACAACTGTTGTCCCCCCACTGACAAAATGCACACATCACACAGTATATTCCCCGTCCATGCATTCCGTCGTCGTAAAAACATGGCGCAGTCCCAGGCGGACCGGAATGTGTGCGGCGTGTTCTAAATCTAAAAACAAAAAAAAAGAATCCCGCCAAAGCCACTGCAGCTGTTGCTTGTGGGTGAAAGTGAAAACTTGCGGCACATGTCTTTTGGCCGGAAGCGCATGAAAATTGAAATAAAATGCCATGTGCCTGTCTTTTTTGATGACTTTATATACATGTAATAATATTATTTCCATAGGAAATTTTGCAAACAATTGAGAAAACCGATTGGTGAAGTTTTGATTAGTTAGACAAGACTTTTATTAATTTTTTGATAGTTTCTTTTGATTAAATGAGTAAATTTCATCAACAATCTCAGAAAAGATAAACCTATGAGAGAATTTATTTATTTCATTTAGAAAATAGTCCCAAAACTATGTTTTATGCAGATTTCATGACAAATAGAAAATAGAATATATTCAAACAGAAACTATCGTTAAATGTAAAGTATAAAGTTTATAAGTTTTACATAATTCCTGTTAATTTTACACCCGTTCAAAGCCAGGTTTGTTACACTTTTCAACAAAGTTTGCCACCTTTTTCTTCTAAAATATCGAGTGTTCAGTGTTCGATAATTAATCGATTTCCTGGGGTGAAACGGCTTATCGAAGTTTTCTCAGCACTAATATTCTTGCCGCTATGTTTATTTCTTGAAATACATACCGGTATTTTTATTTTAATTTATTTATTTATAATTATAATTATAATTTATTTTTTGCTTATATTTCAGGTATAATCGAATCAAAAGCAAAGGTTGCGTTGGTCAAAAGGAACTTAGATAGCCCAAGACAACGGATGAACCTTGTGCAGTAATGGAAACCACTTCGGAGACTATACTTCGGGTATGTATAAACTGTGTTTTTGCTCTTGGTAGACATTTTTCTAGAGGAAAATTAATTACATTTCAAGAATGCAGAGATTACGATAATATAAGTAACTAAAATGATTCAGGAATTGACGCCAAAGTTGCCTGAAAGCTTTCTATCGATCAATATGAAGCTACAATTAAGGAGAAGACCAACTTAAACGATTTAAAGAACCAAAACAAAGATCTCAGGATTGTTTATTATCAAAATAAAATCACTAAGCTACAGAAAGCTTACAATTTAGTCAAAAAATAAAATATTGGGAAGAAACCCCAGGTGAATCTTGAGTTAGAGATGCTTCAAAAACAATCCAGGTCTTGAAAAAGAGAATAATAAATAAAAAGCACAGAATTCCGAGAAGAATTATGATATTTCTCAATTAGAGAAAAGAAGAATTATTATATTTCTCAATTACAGAAAGGGAAAACATAAAGCTGGACCTATAATTCAAATACGAAACTCAAACCTTATATAGAATATTGATTTATGTGATAAATCCTACAGGGAATACCTATTAAAGGCACTTATTAAACACCTTACTCTACGAATCAAACTGCTGTTTTAAAACAAACAAATCTATATTATTTTCTGCTTCATTTAATGCGAACATAAAACAAGAGGCGTCTGTGTGTAAAGTCAGGGTCATAGTGGGTCCTGTGCAGCGGCTGTGAGTGGTGCTGGCTGCTCGGAATCCTCCTCGAACTGCTTGGCCTTGGCTCTACGCGATTTTATGAGTATACCATGGCCGGGACAATCACAATTGGTGCTGTAACAACGATCCTTGCAGCAGACACGGCATAGCTGAAACTCGCACTTGGAACCCTGAGGATTGGCGCATTCCGTGCAATATTCCAAGCGTCGTTCATGTCGCAATTGGATCTGCGTCTCCGTTTTGTTGGGTCTGCGTTGGCGTCTTCGTAGCTTTTTCATCCTTTTGCGAGAGATTTCGTTGCCATCCTTGTCAAAGTACTGACGCTTGGCCCTGTTGGGATCCTCGGCGGCGCGCTCCTTTTCGGCAATCTTCTGGCGATGGGATTCAGGTGAGGCACGAATATAAGGCTGGCAAAGCCAAGGCTCCAAGCGTAGGCGCTAAAATTATAATAATAATAATAATATTAATGAGTTCTTTTTGGTTCTTTTCTAGAGATGCAGACAAAAAACAATAACCAGAGCAGGAAGATGATGATTTCGTCACTTCACTTTCTCTACTTACATCTTCCCCAGACTCCCCGCTGATGCTGACTTCCATATCTTCGGGTTCGTAGGTTTTCTCGCCTCTTTGATATGGCTCGTACTTGGCTTGCACCGTTTCTACGACACTTTGGAATTGCTTCAGCTGATTGGCAGTGGCCAGCGTCTCTCGCAGCTCCGAGTTCTGGCTGATATTCATTCTAAAAAAAAAGAAGAAAGAAAGAAAGCTAAGCTTTAAACACACAGCAATTTTGGGCTCCTAAGAAACTTACAGGTGATGGAAGAGCTTGAAGAGATGTCCTCGTATGTAGGAGCTGGGACAGGGATAGAGTTCCACCAGCTCCAAGTATTCCTTTGCCATTTGCCAGACTGGCGGGGCAATGCCCTGAAAAATGGCAGGATTGTGCAGATTTCCCTCGGCGCTCATTACACCATCAACGCCCGTTGCTTCCAGGCAGCGGTGGACGTCCTCAAGGCTTAAAATGTTGCCATTGGCAAACATGGGAATCTTGATATGCTGCCGCACTTCCTTTATGTAACTCCAGTCCGCCACACCAGTCAGCGGTCCCTTCTGCTCCCTCGTCCGGCCGTGGACTGTGAGAAGCTGACAGCCCGCAGCCTCCAGCATTTTGGCATAGCGTATGGTCTTGTCACGGTCCTCAAAGATGCGTATTTTGCAGGTCACAGGTATGGAGAGCTTGGCATGCAATGTGCTCACTGAAAACGTAAGATTTCTTAATTAATAATTTGTTTTTCTTGAATTTTCAGAGGCTTCTTCACTCACCTATGTCCTTCAGCAGCTCCCACTCGTCCTGCAGAAAGGAACCATAGTGACCCCTCTTGGCAATGGCCTGGGGACAGCCCAGATTAATATCCACCGCATCGCAGTGCTGCTGTGCTGCCAGCGCTGCCTCCAGAATCTGCTCGGCATCGTTGCCACAGAACTGAATGATTAGTGGTCGATCGGCGGCACATGTTTGCAGTGCATCCTTGCGGTATTTGAGATCCGTGGCAAACAGATTGGCATGGAACATGGGCGAATAGCAGAGCTGGGCTCCGTAACGGCGGCACAGCATACGCCAGGCCAGCTCACTTTGGTCCACCATGGGGGCCACCACATAGCGCGGTGATCCCAGCGTCGAGCGATAGAAATCGTAGCCTTTCAGCTTGCAAGAGGGCAAAGGCTTGGGTGACTCGCCTTGCTCGGCGTCAGTGTTGACCATTTCGAGGGATTGGTAAGCTGGAAAATAAAGAAATTAATAAAATTATAAATATTAAATGCCAATCTCTTTCAGAATGCAACTAAAATTAAACCAAGAGAACCCGGCTTCCTCCCAGCAGGGAAGCAGCTGCTCTGCTTTGACAAATATCCGCAATGCAGTCAAATATTGAGGCTCATTTTTTATTATGGCACCCACGCATTTCCATGGCGCGGCTAATTAGCAACACATTAGCAGGCCACTGAAAGTAGGTGCGGCCAAGCGACCAGGGCGAGTAAAGAGCCACGCACAGCTGGGCAAAGCGGCCTGAAAGCGGCTCAAAAGCCAAACAAATTCACATTGAGCACACACACAGAGCACGGGAGGGGGGAAATACAAGAAATTAATGGAAAAGGTATAAAGGTGACTGGGAAAACAGAGGGGTTTTAAAGCACAAAATTATCAACAAATACTGCAGAGTTTAACCAGGAATAATACTAAATTAAAGAGTTTTAATTTGAAATTACTTTTCTAACCTACTTTATTAAACAATTAATAATATTCAAGATTGTTTGACAGCTTTCTCCTTGACAGTTGAAATGTATTTTGTATCCCTTTTTAACTGATTTAAATCGAAAATCATGTCTGCAATAATTTTTAAGGAAATATATCTCTTGTAATCTGCATTTAAAGCCTGAAATTGGCCTCAATAAATTTTCTCTATTATCTTCCCAAGTAAACGGCTTTTTCATTTCACTTTTCCTCGGCGTTTTCCTTTTTCACTTTCGATTTTCGGGGCTTGGCCCAGTCATAGAAGCGTGAAAATCGCGCTCTGACTCAATGCACAGAGCCGGCAACAATTGCAGCAATTAAGAAAAGAGAAGAGAAGAAGAAGAAAGCGTCGATGCAGCGGCCATACCCATGGCCCAAACAACATGTAACAATGGCGCACTAATTGAGTTATTCAAGTTGTGCACGCACTTCAAAATAACTTGCAACTTACAGCTTAAAACTTGAAAACTTGAGGCCCCACTTGGGTGCAGCTTAACGAAACGATGTATTCATCGAGCGGATCGGAAGGCAGACTTAAATGGCTAACAGATGGCACAGTGCGTATGGGTAATATAAAGCTATGCAAGGGAATTATTTAAAATAAATTTTGTTGAGATTTTAATATTTTAATGTAAACTGTGTAATTTACATGTAAATGTAAATGTAAAATGTAAATGTAAAATGTCAAATGTAAAATATTTGATGTAAAATGCCGAATTTTGAATGTAAAATGTAAAATTTTACATGTAGAATAAATCGTTTTTGACGTAATATAAGTTAGGAAAAATCCAGACCTCAAGCTGGCCATTTTGGGTGTAATGCTTGTCAAACTGTATTCTTTGGCGGCTCACCTGGTCCAGTGCTTGTCAAACTGTATTCGGCAGCTTGCCAGCCCCCATACCCAGTGCTTGTCAAACTGTACAGTGCTTGTCAAACTGTATTTTCGGTACTTTTTGGATCCCCAAATCCAATGCTTCTCAAACTGTATATTTAAGTTATGCCCAAAAGTATGCACTATATTAGGTTAAAGGTATTAATAAAACGCCCCAAAAGTATGCTTTATTTTATTTATTTTTCCAGCTGCCAGTGATGCTCATTTAGCTATATTGCAGTATTGGGAGAAAAAGACATCTCACTAACTACCAGTGATGCTCATCTAGCTATATTGCGGTGTTTGGAGAAAAAGGCATTACACTAACTACCAGTGATGCCCATCTAGCTACATTGCACCGTTGGGACAAAATAGCATTCCAATTAGATCCCAATTTCCATCGTAATCAAAATAGAGACGCACACGCTTTTTGGATTTATTTGAATGTATTTCTGTTTTCATTGCCGTTTCTAGTTTCTTCTCTTCTTTGTCTTCAGTACAAGTTTTTGGTTGTTTAGCAATTGTCTTGAATTTGCTTTCGATCAACTTACTCTTTTAAATCTAAAATAAAAACAAAATAATAATAATAATAATAAACGAAAACAAAATAATAACAAAATTAAAATAAATAATAATAAACAAAATAATAGCAGTTTGTTTGTTAAAGTTGGACACACTGCGTAATCGAGTAATTCGTAGGTGATACATCGCAAATAATCTTATGTTTGTAATTTCATATATTAAAAATAAGGAAAATGCATATTTTTAACATCGAATTTAAAAACTTTTTTTTTGTTTTAAAGTACCAAATTCTTGCAAGTATTAAGTTTTCAAATTATGTTAAATATTTGCTAATTTTCATTAAAATTTTCCTTTCTTTTCAACTTTTACTGATGAAACGCACCTTTTTCGCTGACTTAGCCAGCAAGACTCTTTCCCAAAAACCAGGTAAGTCCTAGGCAGCTTGCACAATAACTTGCATAACTTGGCTCGATGGGAAATTTACTTTGGCAACACACACATGCACACACATACAGAGATAGGGACACTAAACAAACAAAGAAAAAGTTTTTGCATTGAAAGTTTACTGACCGGAAATGGCATGCAATTTTATCAATGGCAGAGGCAGATTTCCTTCTCTACTTTTAGGTTCTTTCTTTTTGCTCTACTATTTCTTTAGAGTCTGCCACCCTGTTGCTCCTTTCCCCAAAAGTCAGCCGAGTAATTAAAGTTCTTAAATGGGCAGAGGAAACTTTTTTGAACTATAAATTGCATAAGAGGAGCGGGAATAAAGTGCAGGAAAAAGAGGCGTGGCTGCAACGCCGCCGCCAGCTGTTGGCTTTGTCATAATTATGCCCAAATTACAACCAAGTTGCCAAAATGAGACGTCAGAAGGAGGAGCAGCAGTAGGAGGAAGAACAGGAGTAGGAGGAATAGCAGAAGCAGAAACAGGACCAGGACCAGGAGGAACTCTCCAATGGGTTTCCAGGGCTCTGGTATTGCATTTTGCAATTAAGAACTTTTCCCTGAACAAAACCCAACTGCAACATGAACAAGAAGTCCGTTAATGTCGACAAATTCTGGGTGAATTACATGCATTTTCCTTTTTCTTATTATTTGCCCAGAAAGAAAAGTTTTGGGGGCCATAAATTACTGCGCTAAATGGTAATTATATTTGAAAAAGTCTTTTCCATAAAAAAAGGAAACATTTTAATGCAGGAAATGTCCAATATGTATTTATAAATATTTATTTAATTTTGATTATATAATTTCTGGACTTTATCTTTACTTATTTTCCATGTTCTTGCTTCTAAACTTCTTTAAATTTTGTTGCAGATTTTATGGTTCCCTTCTAAAATGTACCCTCAGCTGAGTAAATTATTTAATTTGCATTCAATTGGTCAGCCGCAAATGGATGGCCACAAACCGCTGTGAAGAATGTGGCCCTGCAGTTCGTCCGAAAGACTAGGAGGTCCATCATGAAGACCGCAGACAATTGCAGCTGCAGCTGTTGCTGATTTAATTGCCAAGCTTTCGATTTCTGTGGCGCCACCGAACGATACACGCAATTAATAATTTCCGCACCAATTAAGACGGCCCACGACCAACACACCAAAGTCAAGAGCAAGAGGAGCCTGATGATGGCCAAGGCAATCTCGGGAAGATACCAGAATTGAGGTGGAGCACTCGACCATGGAAGCCATTAACCGTTGGCCACACCCACAAAGTCTTGCTGGGAAATTGCTTTAACCCCTGAGGCTCTCCAGCCTCAGCCCTTCATCAGGGTTTTCTCAGCGTTGGCTTTTTCAATTTCGCACCGAGCTGTATTTTTTATTTATTTATTTATTTTTAACCCTAACGCCATAACGTTAAAATTGGAAAAGCTTTGGAAAATAAATATTCTGTAAATATTAAACTAAAGATAAGGTAACACTAAGAAACTATCGAATGTAACTATCGATAAGAAGAGGACTTGATAAAGTAATCGAAGATGCATGATCACTCTTATGGAGAACGAGACCAGAAAAGTTAAGAAAATAAAGATTTTACAATTCTAAAATATTAAATATTCATGGAAATATTCAGGTTCGTTCGATATTAAAAGAATTCTGAATCGAAGGGTAGGTAAATTCAACTTAAATAAAAATTAAAACTAAAAAAGCTTAGAAAAACTTTATAAGATATAAAAAAAGGATTGCAAAAAAGGATAATCCCTAACAAAACAAGGAATAAATCAAAAAATCAAACAGGAAACTGCTTAATTTTCAAAGTACTTTTCGCGTAGCATTTACGAATCAAATTCCCTGATTCAGGACGGTGAAATATTTGCCTTTGGGGGAGTGGAAAATGCAGACGTTGGCAGTTCCCTGTTTCTCCCAGGATTCCAGGACTCCCCAAACGAACCTCTGAAGGCCACACGGCAGCAGACGATGAAGGAAGCTCAATAAAAAATTGGTAATGCGAAAAAATGTGAATTAACTTGCTTGCCATTCAACGAGGCGTTAAATCCTTTCAACCAACACACGGGAATGGTGCAAGGACGAGGGAAGGAGAGGGAAACAGCGAGAGGGGGTAAGAGAAAGGGCAGAACCTGCTGACTCGGCTCCTTCTTCTAATTTTTTTCTCTTCCTTTTTTTTGTGGTTATGTTTCTCATCCCAGGACCAGTGCTCCGCGTCACCTCGGGTCCTGACCGCAAAAAGTATCCGCCACTTACGTACACTGAAGGAAAAAGCAGGGCAGGAAAGCTTATGCAGGATGTTGTAGAGTCATGATTGAATTTTAATTAATTTTGAAGAAGTTTTGTATATTAATTAAGACTGTGTAATAATACTTTTTAAAACTTTAGTTTATAAACTCAAGTTAAATAAAATAAAGGACTTTCTTCCAGTGCTTTCCCTGCAGTCCTTGGCTGCTGTATGCTGCTCCATCTTCTTTTGACTCGCTGCTTTATTGCTCGGCCTGCTTTACATTTGTTTCGCTGTCGAACTTGCGGCGGACAAGAAAAGAGGAGAAAAGAAGCTAGCAAGGACCAAGGAGACGAGAGACAAACATACTCGAAATAACGATGCCAGCTCCAAAATATGACCTCATTCCCACACACACCCATGAGGCTTTCCACGAGTTTTTCCTCGCATTACACGCACACAGTGGAAAGTTTGCAAAGGAAACGACGAAAAAAAAAGAACAACGAAAAAGTCTACAGAAAAGTTTATATACTCTTTTTGAGGATACTTGGGGAATGGTAAAGATAGAGATAATTCCAGATTTTTTATCTGTGTTAATATTATTTTTTAAATAATATTTGGTTTAAGCAAAAATGTGTAGAAATTAATTTTAGTATTTAAAGTTATAAAAAGCATTTTATTGTAGACATTTTTGTAAATATTCGGGTTATATTAAGAGGAGGTTAAATACTAAAGGATTCTATAGAGCTAAATTAAATCTGAGGGTTACTTAGATCAAATAGGAGTGAGATCAGACATGTAAATCGAATTATCCTTCAAGAAATATTAACAAGATATCAAGGTAAATACTTTAAGGTAGAGTTAAGAGATGGTTTTAATTATTTACTTGCTTTTAGATGCCTAGAAATCTTTTATAGGTCACGAATAAATTGAATTCTTTAACTAAGACCAACCAACCAAAAATCAGTCAGATAAAAACTCTTAAATATAACTTGGAGACCAATTTAATTAATTACTAGCTTTTAAATGGTTAAAAATAATTAATAAACATAAATATTACGAAATTGTTAGATTTAAGTTTATCTTTTCGAAGGTAAATCCCCTTAGGTACATTTTAGAACCTAATTAAATTATTTAAAACCATATTTTTATAGTACAATAGGTAGTGTATTATAAAATGGAATTCCTGGCACCGTTTCGCTTAGTGCTTTCACGTTTTCCTCTTACTCAGCAAGCGCAATGAAATTTCAAGTGGTCAAGGATGGAAAATGGGCGAAAACCCCGATGGGGGGAGGGGCCCAGGGGAATCCCCGCTAGTTGTGGTCTATTAAAGCGCAGGCTTGGCCAATGCCCATACTTTGGACTGGCGTCACCCCGTTCTTCACATGCAACTGGCTGTCCAACAACTCCCCATGGCGTGATGGCAATCAAATTGAAAAATAAAAACTCTCTTTGCGTGCAGCCACAAAACACATTACAAACAAAAAAAAAACTAAAAAACACACCCAAAGCATTCAGAAACAACTACAAAAACGACGTATGAAACGAAAATTGGACCCCGAAATGTCAGTTTTATTGTCCACCTTAAATTGCATGGCAGCTCTAAGCTCTAAATGCGATTAACCTATTCGAGTGACCTCGAGTCCCTTGAAGTAGCCACTGAAAAGCGATTAAAGTTCTTGAAAACTGAAAGTACTATATTTTGAGGACGGAATTAGTCTTTTAGCTTAATGAAATTATGGAACATTTGGAAATGTTCTAAGCAGGAATTGGTAAAAGTTACTAAAGCCACCTTTGGGTTATTTAATTGTTCATAATTTTATGTTTAAAATTGCAAATTATCATATGTAGTAGGCTAGTAGAGGGTCACACCATATTATCGATATTCGTACTACACACTAAGCTAAGTAAGCCAATGTTAAACCTAAGTAATCGATGTTAAGACTATGTTAAAACTAAGCTAACAGAACGTATCTTAAGCACGATCCATTCTGTATTGGCAAGCGAAATAAAGACGACGTACAAAGTTATTCTAGTGTTGCAACTAAACCTTCCTTCCTCCCACACATAACATAACGTTTTGATGCCTAAACGAAACAGCTTGTTATTCAGTGCTGTGGCTTAGCTGATCAATAAATACTCAAAACGCTCTTTTTTTTTTAGATTTTCCAACCTCGAATGGTTTTTCTATTTTTAAATAAAATAATAATAAAACAAAATATCTCCCTTTAGTTTTTTTAATTTCTGTATTCAAATTCTTCACCTAAAGCTCTAAGATAAATTCAAATATCTATTTATTGCTTAGATATAAATAAGTTTTTAGACATTTTTAACCTATTCTTTTCTTTTCCCTTGGTTAGTCATAAATAAGACACAAATTCCTCACATTTTCCCCTACTTAAATAAAGTTTACAAAAAAGTACCCCAAAAATAGTTCAAATGGGTTAAGGGGCGGGCCTTTAAAGCACCGTTAGATGTCGTCACTTAATCAAATGCAGGACTCCTCCTGCTCCTACTCCTTCTAGGCTCTGCCACCTCCATTTCGAGGCGACGCCCAACTACGTCTGCCATTTCTTATGCAAGCGGGTCAAAGTCAGGGCACTTGGCCCAGCTGGCGGTCCCGCCCTCCATTCCAGAGCTCTTTAAAAGCACTGGAAAGAATTCTAGAGATCATAGAACTCTCGAGATATTTACCAAGAGGTTTTAAAACCAATTCAAAAGGTTTACAAATAGCTTTAAACAATTTTAAGCAATTTACCAGCTAAAGAAATATATATTTCTTCCTTTCATGGTGTTAATTACCCTAAAAATTAGTTTCTAAATAATATTTCCTCTCAGTGCTCCTCTCTACTCGTTGTCCTGTGTATGTACAATCCATTTGCTGACGTAATAAACCATAATAAAGAGGACGAAACGCGTAACAGACCCGCATTGTGCCCATTTCAAGGACAACAAGCGACAAAGAGGACAGGACAGAGGAATATAGCGAAAAAGGATGTTTTAGAATCGGCCGAGATGTGGCGACAATTTGGCGTCTTCGGCAGGGCGTGTCCCCAGCCAGAAAAAAAAATAAAACAATCGAAATGGGCCAAGTTATGAATTTTCCTGCCTGCATTTAAATTATCAAAAAAAAGGTCAGAGGTTTACCTTCCCAAAATTTAATCCATCTTTAACCTGTAACCTTTTCAAATTGGTTTATTAATTATAAGGGTTAAAGCCTAGAACCCAGATTGGAGGAAGGAGCGCGCGCCTTCTTTAATGTTGTTTGCACACTTTTGATGAAATTTTATTACACACAGCTCATTAGGACTAATGATGCTTGTTGGCTGTCAGACTTGATTCAGATCCTGTGCACTCACAAAAAAAATTATAAAAATAATCATTTAAAAGGTAAAAGCTTAAGAGATAATTTGGTTTCTAATTTCTTTAAAAAATGCTCTCATTTTTATTAAATTAAATCTTTAACCATTTATTCTTTCTCTTTACAAGTTTATTTATTATTTTCCCATTTATTTTTCTCTTAGTGTTCAGGCCAAAGGCTGCCAACTTGAGACGAGACCTGAGCCTGGACCTGGGACCCTGGCGGATGAGGCAGAGTCTGCGGCAGGGACAGGAAAGCCAACTGCAGCAGTGACGATAATGAAGGGGCTGTCGCTTGGCCTTGTATGATATATAATATATATACTATATGTAGTACAGGGAGCATCTGTGGATGGGACACAGCGTCGACTGTCTGCCTTTGCACTTAATTATATTTGCAAGGCCCAGACGATGACGATGTCGAAGCCAAATGGCCAAATTGAACGTGAATTTCACTGATTCAGTGCCAGGGAGTTGGCCACGGGAAAAGGGTAAGAAAAACGAATGTTTTCCTGGGGAAATCAAGTATTTTCCAATTTTTAAGGGGAGGCAAAGGTGTTACTTTCCCAAAAAGACACCAAAGCTGGTAGATTTAAATAAAATTCCTTTGAAAAGGCCAGTTGTGGATAACTTTTGACTATTTCTATATTTAATAAGCTAGAACTGTGGGGATATTATGAAGTGGAACAGACCACGTCAGCAAGATAATTATAAATATTACTTTACCCTAATTATTACTTGTCCTTTGGGGAAAAGTCATAATAGATATTAAACAAGACAAACTAATTAGGGAAAGGTTAACCCTAAAAATATATAAAAGTTGTACAAACTTTACTTTATAGCAAAGCAGATAGCCTTTAAATTTTTTTAGCTCTTGGATAAGTAGTAAAGCTTGAAATTAAAGCCAACCCTATGGAAGGGAATCCTTTGGAAGTCCTTTATCATTGCCTAGAAAAAATGCTGCCTACTTATCCGGGCGCTGCTCAATTAGTCGTCTTATTTGCAATGAATGAGAGTTGTCTGTATTTATTTTGTTCTTTTGCTATAAGCATGCATACAGCAGCGGTTAAATAAATAATAATTTGGGAAATAATATACCAATTCTTCATTAATCTGAATAAATGGATCTAGAACTCTGTACATTTTAGATATTAAATCTTTAAAAAGCACTGTAATTTAAGCATAAAATAATCCCTATTTAAAACGGGTTTTTTCCTTAAAAATTTCTTTCTGTGAAGACCCTAAAATTGCGACCTTAGGTGTCAATTTACTCCCAAAACAAAGCACACTCCCGGCACTCTCTCCTCTCTCACAAATACTCTGGCTAAAAGTGGAGAAGCAGACAAACAAGCCAAATGACACGTAGCCATAAATCCCCCAACATTTTATTGCCAAAGCGCTAAGCTTTAGGGCCACGTCTCCAGGTGTGTGTTGTGTGTGCGTAGGTGCGTACCTGTGCGTGTGCGTGTGTGATTCGTGTGATTTGTTTTGGCGAGACAAACACACACAACACACATGACACACACACACAGACGTCAAACAGGAAACATAAAATGCCAACAACAATTTACTTTGTTAATTTACGTGCAAGTATTTGCATAAATAATAAAAGCAACAAACGACGCCAAAGGCTAAATAAAAACAATAAAGGGGGAAAAAAGCACAATAAGAAATTTCAATACTTTCAAATGATTTCCTTTTCTTCGAATGAGTATTTTTTATTTTCCATTCGTTTATCGATTAGTGTGTGTGGGGTTCAGGGATTTCTTTGGAATTTTCAGCTGTTTTAATAAACAATAACAAAAAAGGAGAAAAAATTATTGAATTTACGGTCTATTCAGGCGTGACAATGTGTTTATTTTAAGGAATTAAAAAATAATAATAAAGAAGAAAGTTAACATGAAAGTTAATATTATTTAATTCCATTTAATTTCAACAGAGAACTATAAATTATATTTTTTAAGTTCACTGAATCAAATAATTTATTTTTAGGAAAAAAGAAGAGTTTTCAGTAAAAAGAATAAATGTTTTATTGTAAAAATAAAGTAATAGTTATCCTTAAAAGTTCCTTTTAACAAAATTACAGAAAACTTCGCAAAAATAAAGAGAAGAGCAGTAAAAATACAGAAAACTTCACAAAAATAAAGAGAAGAGCAGTGAAAATAAAGATATTTCTTTTAAATAAACATTGATTGTTTATAATTTAATTTAAATATTCAAAGAGGTCTGTAAAAAATATTAATAAATGTTTTCCTTTGGTTAACGTATATGTTATCTGTTAAAATTTTCATTAAATCTTAGATGAAAGTAAGAAAACAACTGCTTTTTATACAAATAAAAATTTTCATAAGACCCTTTGTCAATTTAAACATTCTTTTCCTTTTCAAAACTTGTATGTTAACTTACCTTTAGTAATTAACTAAAAGAACTAGAAATAACAATATACATCAGTACTTTCTATTCTAAAATTTCAATCTTTTCCAATTAAATGATTATTACAAACCCTCAAATCGAACCGCACAATCCAAAAGTTCATGGTTCCACTTAACAGAAACCACCAGAAATTGCGCATACGCAGCGTGGGCCATAAGGAAGTTGGTAAGCTTGGCCATAATGACCGCAACAAGGAGAAGCAAATTCAGCAAATGAAGCCACTGCGGGGATCCGATGAAATTGTCAACACGTTCAAGCAACCCGCTGGCCATTCTCTGGCTGGTAAATATTTAAAATGCCAATGAAAGCGGGTCAGAAGCAAGCACCGAGCAGTGACGATGACGATGGGCCCCAACCCCCAACCCCAAAAACTGTAGTTTTATCCACTTTTTCCCACCTGGGAACGATGGGCCAATGATAGTTTTATGGCTCTCTGTTTTGTAGTTTGTTCTCTGGCGTTTTTATTTCACTTTTCTGTCTCGGCTCTATTTTTTTGCGTTTTAACGTTTTCTGTTTTTTGTATTTTCCTTTTGTTTTTGTTTTTTTTCTTTTCAAGAGCCATTTACATTACACTTAGGTTCTAAAGGGGCGGCGGCGTACACAAAATATTAGCAAAAATATCAAACGGAAAGTAAGTTTATTATTTCTACAATTTTTGTAGTTTCTGGATTTGTATTATTATTAAATATTATACAAAGCGTGGCCCAGAAATCCTCTAGTTCAATTTTTGTTAACCATGAATCGTTTCTATAGCATACTTATTTGCGTTCTTGTTTTTCTCCATAAATATTTCAACTCTTTGTTTTCAATTTTGCTTTTTTAATTTATTTTGAACAGCTGCACATTTTATCAAAATATATATAATATATATATTTGCTTTATAATCTGTGCACATTTGTTACAATTATTATTATCTCTCTGGCTTTCAAATTCAATCTTTTACATTATTTCTCTTGCAACTCACTCCCTTCAAATCCAGTCTCATACGCATTATTTGTTTTATATTATTTTCTTTGTTAATTTGTTTTCAGCTTAAGTTACAGGAGGGACTATGGTCTACATATAAGTATTTATGTATATGTTTTGGGGGGAGAAAGTCATTAACTAAATTGAAAAGCATATTAAAATAGGGCCGAGCAGGAGCAGGCACCTCCTCCATGTGTCTGAATAATATTCCGCCTGGGTGAAAATCCAACAAAGGAGAGTCAGAGAGGAGAAGTTCGTTGAACCAAGGCAAAAAGGAAAAGGAAAAGCAAAGCCAGGCAACTGAAAATGTCATTGCTGGGTGGGAAAACAAAGGGGATGACAGGTGAAGAGAGGCTTTGGGAGTTAACCTAACTACCATTGCTAATAACAACAGAAAAGGAGGAGGAGGAGGAGGAGGAGGAGGAGGAGGAGGAACAGGTGGAGCAGTCCAAGGCGTAGGCCCTGATGATGAGATATAGCACCCAATTCCAGCCCCAATCAATCATAATTCGTTTGTCTACCAAAGGATAGTTCTCCTGCCAAGCAAAGACCTGAGAAATTAGCCGAAAAATACTGTGAAAAGGTGTGATCTTACACTTGAAATTACTGGGAATTTAACTATAAGTTAAGAAATATAAAAATAAATATTTCAATGTAGCAATGATCCTGGCATCAATCTATATTATCTTTTTCAGAAATGATATAGATATAGCACCCAATTCCATCCCCAATCAATCATAATTCGTGTGTCTACCAAAGGATAGTTCTCCTGCCTAGCAAAGACCTAAGAAATTAGCCAAAAAAAAACTGTGAAAAGGTGTGACCTTACACTTGAAATTACTGGGAATTTAAGTATCTCTTTAGTATCTCTTAAGAACGTTACAATGCCTGTCTGATAATTCAATATTCTGTTTTTCAGATTTATTTCCTTAGAAATATTTTTAATAGATATAATAATCCATTAATTTATTCTCAGTTTATCAAATATAAAACCAACAACATTTTCAGCTTGCATGTCAAAGATATATATCAATATTAACAGATATATAATAATCCAAAGACAACAAGCAAATGTTTTATAATTGATGCAAGGCAATAACAACAACAACAAGTGGTCATGACAACAACACAAACTTAAAAATAAAATGCAGGGAAAATCACAAAGAAAACAAAGAATGTTGCATTTGTTGCCATAGAGAAAGTCAGTCAAGTGGGTGAAACCCAGAACCCCTCCTTAAATCCGATTCCGATCGGAATATTTCTGCTTGTGTCCCGTAAACAAACTCCACACACACCGATTCGTCCGGGAATCAAACTGAAAAATCGTCGAGGGCGTTGCCTGGCAGTCTTTCCCTACGCCTCCATTTTCCCGGGAAAGCACAGAGAGAGAGAGCCAGGCAGATACATGACACGAACATGCAATTAAAGTCGAATATATATATATTTTTATAAAGAACTTGTACAACTTTTTATATGCATTCAAATTTCTCTGCAGAAAATCCCACAGAAATGCAGATGCCACCTCTTTCGAGGTGTCTACAGGTGCACTCGCACGGACAGACGCCTTTGAAGAGCGAGACTGGCTGACCAGGACAGACAGCCGGATGGCTACATGGCTGGCAAAGGCTACAAGGACCTCAGATAAATGCAAAGAGAAAGATATTGCGTGAGGGAATAAAGTGAAATGAACAAAAGGAATGTTTCTATAATGTTACCAACATTAAATTCAATTTTTCCTAGCTTTTTCCTAGAGAAAAATTCTTTAAAAATCGAAATAAGCAAGCTCATAGCTTTAGAAGTTTCTGAAATATTTATACAAATATTATAATCTTTCTTTAATTTAAAAAACTTATTTTTAAAGTTTTTACTAATTTTTTCCTAGAGAAAAATTCTTTAAAAATCGAAATAAGCAAGTTTATAACTTGAGAGAAGTTTCAGAAATATTTATACAAATATTATAATCTTTCTTTAATTTAAATATATTATTTTCAGCTTAGAAATTGGCACACATGTCGACTGGAGCTCGTGTATCTGCCACTGACAGCAGGTGTAGCTCCAAATGTTAACGCCAAGTGCCGTCAAATTAAACATTTTCCCCTCAGAAATATTCAGAAAAAAAGGTGTAGGAAGCAGAATTGTTGCTCTGCAAAGTCTGCATTGAAAATCCATTTATAGTTTGTGGCATTATGTTATTTCTGTAGCCTGTCTCCTGTCTGCTGTCACTGCAAAACGAACTCGAACTCATGGCGAAGGCACTGCAAATGCACCGCATGTCACTCCGCCCCAAAGTCGGGGCTCAATGACACCGTCTCCGATTCCGTTTCCATATTTCCTGCATATATTATATATCCCAGGAGGGTATAGCAGCCATATTTCAGGTCTAACCAACTTGATTTGCCGCGTCAAAAAATGGGGGCTTTGGCTCTATAATTAACTTGCCATTTATTTTGGCCTCAATCTGCTGAGAGTGACCGAAATATGTAAAGAAAATGCATTTGAAATTTAGCCAACTAAATGGTAACTTGGCCAAATGTGTTTAGGGATAAGCCTTTAAATTTTTTCTGACTAATTTTAAGTGTTTTCCTCAAGTAAAATTCATTGCAAACTAAAGTCGTCATACAAAGGCTGAATAATAGTTAAAATTTAAAGTTTTGTCTTCATTTCTGTTTATTTTTTCACCTGCACTTCTAAGGAAAATATTTTTAAACAAATTTCCACGCTTTGAAAGGATATTTCCCAATGATTCAAACTTAATAAAGGCAACTTTTTTGGCTTGAAAAAACTGTTGTAAGATTTGACTAAATCAAGATGAATTAAGGGGAATTTCTTCTAAGCTTCTAGATTATAAAATTAAATAAATATTAAAAACCCTACACTCATGGAACAACAATCAAAAGCCCAGGGTATTCCTGTAGTGATTGAGGCTAACTGAAATTGATTCGGGAGTGCTCACTCACTCACTCACTCACTGACTAGCTTATACCGAGCTCTCTACTAAAAGGAAAACTAATCACACTCGTCCTCGTTGTCGACTCGATTCTCCATCCATCTAACTGACACCACTTCTACTTCCTGCGAGTGCTTCTTCTCCTCCTTTTCTGGTTAAAAATGGACTCGCCCCCGCTGTCAGTTTCAATAACAAGAACTGCCTCTGCTGGAAGGAGGAGAATGATAAAAAAATAAGATGGTCGGGTGTCCCGACAGTAGAATACCCTGTACCCTGGACCACTCCCCGTGAATTGAATTCGAGACAACTGGCAATTACTCTAACGAACGTTCTAGAAATAGCTCTGACTTTGTTTCGCTGTATGTATGCAGGCAAAGAATGTGACCATTGTTATTTGAAGCCCTCTTGTCTACATAATATGTGTAAAGTAAAGAGCCTGTATCTCCGCTATTTATGGCACGATCGTAATGAAATTTAGGCAATCTGTGTATTTTGATAAAATACATGAAGGTTTTGAAAATGGTTTACCTAACCTTATAAATTTAGGAGATATACGCTTTTTTCAAATAGCTCCCCAACAAAGGGGATCAGCAAAAATTGAAAATAAACTTGATCTGCGTGCAGATATAAGAAGTCTAAATTCCAAGTTTGGTGTCTATAGCTCTTATAGTCTCTGAGATCTAGGCGTTCATACAGACAGACGGACAGACGGACGGACGGACAGACGGACATGGGTATATCGACCCCTTTAGTGGTCCTGACCAATATTTAGGTAACTTTTGGGGGTCTGCCACGCCTCCTTCTGCCTGTTACAGAATATCGCACTCGCACAAAATTATAATACCTTTGTACCTTTGGTACAGGGTATAAAAAAAAGACAGCAGTTGGAGTGTCATGTGCGTAGTCGTTATGGCTGGGCTGCCATCAAACTCGGGTACCTACAACCGTGCGCCGGCCAATCCTCGATAGCTGTCCAACTGACAGCTGAGCAGGATGAGCCCAGATGGGGCAGAGACGGGAACGAGGAAGGAGACAGGGACTGGGATTGAGGGCTGAACTCCACTCAATTCCGCAGTTGACGCATTTCCATTTACAGGTCTTGTTTTTCCCCGACTGCATTAATTATTCAGTTTCGGCATATTTAATGGGAGGAGGAGGAGAGACAAAGAGTCAGTTGTCAAAATCAAGTTTGGAACAAAGCCATGACGACTGTGCCATCGGGGCCTTTGCATTTGAATTTTAATCGAATGAAAACATTTGCGTAACAATTTGGCAACATGCAAGCATTGTGTGCCAGAGAGATACAAGGATACACGGATTCCCCGAGCAGCTGCAGATACAATACGTAATCATTTGACGACGCCTCCGCTTACACACATTTTCCAAAATGAAAATCAATAAAAGGGGTGAGTGAGCTTTCTGTCGTCTCTCCGTCTCCCTTGGGGAGGGGGTTGGGAAAATTCCCCATAGCCTGGCTCCAAACTTCTGCACATGCTGTTGCATATTTTATCAATTCAACTGCTGCAAAGTCATTCAAATGGATAGCAAAGACATGTTTTAGGTGGGGGCGAAAAAATAAACTGAGGGGGATCTAATGCAGTTTAACGACTAACGACGTCAAGAAAAGAAAAATTGTGCATAGGAAAAGCAAACACTGAGAGTCCTAAGGAAAGATTGTATGGATTTACAAACGTTGAAGTTTTTGGGTTTAAATTTCTATTCATTAAATAATTTATTATTCAAAGTAATAACTCAATAAATAAATAAATAAACGAAAAATACTCTATAAATTCCCAGAATTTCCTATGTATTACCAGGGAAGAAGTTTAAATTTCTCTTCATTCAAAGTAATAACTCATTAAATGAAAGAAATATTCATTAAATAATCCATAAATTCCGAGAATTTCCTATGTGCAACCACTGAGAGTCCTAAGGTAAGATTATATGGATTTACAGACGTTGAAGTTTTTGGGTTTAAATTTCTATTCATAAAATAAGTTATTATTCAAAGTAATAACTCAATTTTTAATAAAAGAAATATTTCCTGGGTCACCAGGGAAGAAGTTTAAATTTCTATTCATTCAAAGTAATAACTCATTAAATGAAAGAAATATTCAATAAATATTCCATAAATTCCCAGAATTCCCTATGTGTAACCCAGGGGCTATTACCTCTCCACAGCAGACTCTTAATAAATCAAATATGCAGTCCACAAAACTCAAACAAAGAAGCTGCCGGACCACCGACCGACCGACCGACCGAAAGCGGTAATTAAGTTTGGCCATGAAACCGCATCGCATCAAAGGCAATTTCCTCTCCTGGCCCTGACAGCTCACCCACGCTCAATAAAGCTCCTCCTGCTTCTGCTCCTTCACCTTCTCCTGCTCCTACTCCTGCTCCCCCTCGAACTTAATTGATTTTCAGTTATGACTTTCGATGCTTATTTGCGGATTAATTGATTTCCGGAACTCCGAACTTCGGGTAGCTACATAAACACTAAGACTAGCCTACAAACTAAACAGAAACCTCTTCCTTTCTACTAGGTGCTGCTCGAATTGGAGCTGATGCTCTGCAGGGAGCTGTTGGAGGCGGTCTTCCTTAGGGTTTCACCCGCCAAACTGCACAGATTCTGGACGAGAAGGGCCGAGGAGGGTGCCGCGTTGCCGGATCCCGCGTTTAGCAGCGTTGGCGAGGACGTGGACGCTTTGGCCGGATTGGAGTTGGTTGCATTGGCATTATGATGATGATGATGGTGCCTCAGTGGCTGCGGCGAGGTTGGATTCGAGAGACCGGACTCGTGGATGGGCGACAGAGTGGGCGAACGGGTCCTCAAGAAATGCTTTCTCCTCTGCCTCCGATAGACGTTGCCCAAGCTGGGCAAAGTCCTGCTGTTGGTCTGACACGATTGCTGCTGCTGCTGCTGCTGCTGCAGATTGCTGGCGAATCCCAAAGTCTCGGCCAGTTCCGCCAGCTCCTGGCTGGTCTGATTCATTTTCCTCCTCGTCGGCGGCGGCAGGGCGGGCGGCAAGGTCAGCGTGTAGGTGGTCACACTGTCGTCCCTTATCACGGATGTGGGCAGCAGCATCACTTCCTTCTGTCCGCCACTCGACGGGCTGGTGCTCAGCTCGCTGCTCTCCAGGGAACTGCGACTCGGCGAGCTGGCCGGCGGTGTGGGCGTTGCTGTCGAGGTGGCATAGCCACGCCCTGCCGCCTGCAGTTGCAGCGGACGAATTTGATTTTGCTTGATGCCAGAGCCACCACCGTGATGATTCTGATGATGATGCTCCTTGCCCGCCGCTATGCCATGGTGTCCCCCACCATGACGACAGCGCGGCCTGCGATAGCGTCCCAGCAGCCGCAACATGTGCCGCAGCCTGGAGCTTCTCGGTGGCGTCGACGAGGGGTTAGTCGCAGGCTTCAGCGGCAGTTCCTGATCCACTCCACCGTTCAGGGTGCGTATGAACTGTATGGGCGGCAGCTCCTGGGCATTCAGCTTGGCCGCAGCGGCTGCTTCCTCGCGCTCGCGGAATGTCAAGGCGGCGAGAAGATCATTGGGCACATCCGGACTATCGGGCACCGAGGCGCAGCAGTTCCATTTCCTACGCCAGCGCTGATGCTTTGAGATATTCCCAGCCGCTGTGGCTGACGACGAGGATCCCCCCGTCTGACTGGTCAGTGTGCGGGTGCTACTGCTTCCGCCGGCACTGCTCACCGCTCCCGAGGATCCGGAGGCCGCTCCCCTTCTCAAACGGAAGGTGCACAGCGTGCACTGCTCTGTGTACTGCAGATATGTGGCCGGTCGCTGCGGCCGGTGCGGCTCTGCGGAGAGCAGTGAGCCCTTGGCCAAGCTTACGCGTCGCTGCAGGGAGCTGGCTGCAAAGCTGGAGCAGCAGTGAAAGCTGCTCAGCGTGTCCTGTTCCAACTGAATCTGCTGAGGCACTCGCCGCTCCTCCAGCACCGAGCAAACGTAGATGGCCTGCCGGCTCTGATGGAACTCCCTGGAGCTGGCACAGCAATGCAATCTCATGGATTGCTCTGTCGTCAACGCTGTGGCTTCCTGGTTCTGCTGCTGGCTTGGATGCGGCGCACTGGAGCAGCAGTAGAGCTGCTGGCCACCTGCTGCTGGCATCGACTTGGACGGATTGTGTGGCTCGGGCAGGGAGGCCGAGAAGTGAACGCTGCCATTCTTGGGAGGAGCTGCCTCCTGAAGCTGCTTGGCCTTGGCCTCCTGCGCCTGACGGTGGTTCCTTATATACTCGTAGGTGGTCAGTCCCAAGAACGAGATGTAAATGTGAAAGAAGCACAAATGGAGCAGCAGGCCAGCACTGACGGCGGCAAGCAACCCCAGGACTCCCAATAGAAACAGGAAAATGGTCTCGTTGACTCCAATTCCTCCAACCACAGGGGCCACTGTGGTGTGATTGGTAAGTGAAATCCCCGGCTGCGTTGTGCTGCTAGCTTCAATCAAAGCCGTAAAGTTCTCCAGGAGTGTGGGCAAGGTGGAGGAAATTGTTGCGTTTGCTTGCTGCAGCAGCAGCAGCTGCTGCTCATCATCGTCATCAGCCATTGCCCGTCGCCGCTGCTGCTCCTGCTCCTCCTCCTCCATTGCCAGGCTCAAGGTGAGATTTATATAATCGCCGCCATCCAGGGGAATATGATGCTGGCTTGTGTCCACCTCAGAGCCCAGGCGGCACCAGTAGAAGCTCAGCCACTCCGGCTGGATGTAGTAGAAGACTATCTGCGCCACCACGGCGGCCACGATGACCAGGGTGGCCACCACCGCACTGACCACGCACATCAGGAAGGCCACATAGTTCCGGGAGCCGATGCAGTGGTTCAGCCACTTGCAGTGGTGATCGAACTTGCCCACGCACTTGTTGCACACCGAACAGTGCTTCGTGCGGCTCGACGAGGTCCGTATGTTGCACAGATGACACCGCCCGTTCTCGATCACGTGGCCGTGCTTCGTCCGATCGAATTCGGGCACAATTCGGTCGTTGCGATGCACTCGCCGCAGCTCCTTGTCCGCGGGATCCGTCAGCAGAGCCGTGAGATGGGAGGCAATGTGCACTAGGTAAAGGCCAGTGATCAGACCATAAAGAGGTCCCTGGAGGGGCGTGTGAAAGGCCGGTATGAGCACCCAGTAGCTGGCCACACCGAAGAGGAGCAGCACCAGCCAGCCAAAGAGCTGGAGGGGATGCAGGGGCAGCTGCAGTCCGTGGAGGCGTCTTCCCCGCCGGTGCTGCACATCGGCGATGTTATTCTGATAGCTAACCAGCTGCGATAGCCGGCACAGGCCGAGGGCTTTGTTGTTCCTCTGCTTCTGCTCGCTGGAGGATGTTGGCGGCGGCGGTGCTGAGGGAGGTTTGCTGAGAGGAGAGGAGGTATGACCCTTCACTGGCTCCTCGCTGCCCGACTCGGTTAGGCTGGCAGTGCTGATGGTTATGATGTGATCCGTGGCCTCCGTCGGCCTGACTCCGTTGGCTCCTTTGGGTCCTAGTCCAGCTTGTGTTGTGGACATTTTGTTGATGCGTTCGAAGGAGCTGCCTCGTTCGATGATAATGGCAATGATGATGAGGATGAAGAAGAAGATGCTGATGAAGTGTGATGTTTGATGAAAGGTCCTGCTTGACAGCTGTACATTACATCTGATGCTAAGCCACGCCCTCAACGGATGATGATGCAATCCAGCGGTGGATAGGACCTCATATAATTCCCAAGCGATTTTTTAGCATCTTTTAATATGAAGTTCTTTGCATTTATCTTTATTATTTAATGGTTAATTATTGTGTTTTCTGTTTATATTAATTTTCAAGTTATTTTATGAGTTTTCAATATTTTTGGGGGTTTTGTGGCCTTCTAATAATTAATTTAAAGAATTCGTTTTTACTTTATTTATATTTTTTAGTGCTGTGTATTTATAATAATTCTTTTATATTTATTTATTTTTATTATTTATTCTTTATATATTTATATTCCATTTATTTTTTTATATTTTGCTTATTTTTGGTTTCGGTTTGCAGATCTTCAGTTGTAAAGCTTTTTCTTCACTTGAAATTTGTTGTTTGTTATAGAAATAATAATAAAAAATATATATTTTAGATTTTTTAGAGGCTTAATTATCTTTTATAGTCAATTTTTTTGTTTTTTTCCACTTCCAAAATTCCGTTTATGTTAAAATGTCCTTTTTTGGTTTTATTTGTGAGGAAACTTTTTTGTTGCCTATTTTCTGGCTCTTCTCCCGCTTCACTGACTTCGTCTGGGCACTTATTGTTACTTGTTTTTTATTGGCTTTCTCTTTTACTTTATTTATTTTTTTATTAAAATCCTTCTTTGGTTTTTGTTGTTGCTTTTTTGCTTTCTTCTTTTTTTGCTATTTTGTTGTTTTTTTCTGAATGGCGCAGCAGTTAAAGGTTCATACGTGAACGAATTTTGTTGTTTTCGCTTTTGCCTCGAGTGTTCTTGGTGTTTGGTGTGTGGTGTGTGTGGGGGGTGGTAACACTAAAAAGCGGGCGCAGAAAACCAGGATTGTCGCCACCCCCGTCCGCCTCGTCCTTTTTTGTTGTTTTTGTTTTTTTTTGTTGCGAAATTCCTGCTCTATGATTCCCCCTTCGCGGCGACGGCGGCGGCCCTTTTGCTTTTTCGCTCTGCGTTTTCCTATTTGTTTTCGACGCACGCACACAAGGGCGTCGCGAGTTGGAAAATAACGTTCGCGTTTAACGTTATTTCAGCATCTGAACAATCCGACTCCTTCAACCGACGCGACCAAACTAACGAATTCAAGCCAGCTTTCGGCATCCCCTGCCTACCATTCAATTTTCAAGTTAACAGCGAAGAGGAAAGTGGAATTCAACTCCAACGAACCAACTTAACGGAGAGAGAGTAATGTTAAGCTCAAGCTTGGCCTGTAAGCTTATAACAGCTGTTAACTACCTCTGTTAAGTTACACTAGCCTACACAAAAGCTTAAACATCTTAGGAGTTTGAAAACTTTAGATCGAATTTAGTTTTTTGTAAGGGTTTAGAAATAGGGAAGAAAAACAAGGAATTCTGGTTTTTAGAAAATATTATTAAAATAGGTTTAAAAATAAACTTTTAAAATTAATCATTAAACATTTTTTAAGTAGAATTTTATAATATTCGAGTCTGATATTATTACAAATATCTTAGGTAGAATTTTGCAATATTCAAGACTGATATTAAAAAAGAAAAGTTTTTATTTGTAAACCAGTTTAAAATGGTAAACGAAAGCGGCATCTCTTTCTCCCTGGGCTTGAAGGCCTTCTCAAATGGCAGGCGGAGAGAGCACAGCTCTGAAAACGATTGAATGTCTCGCTCAAGCTGATTGAAAGCTGGAAAGCTTTCCCCCATTGAAAACCGACCGACAGTCAATTTGGGGGTGGTTACAACCACCCAGCCAGCCGCCAGTAAAAGAGAGAGTGAAGGGACCTCACAGGACAGGACAGCTGTGTGCGGTTTTGCCGGTAGCCGTAAGTCAGATGAGAAGAAAGAGTGGGTTTTGGAGGGTATTTTTACATTTTTTCCGGGAATGAATGAGAGATATGTGCGTGATCCTTGAAATATTATTAAGAAATAGTTGGAAAACATCCAAAACTATTGGGATATTTCGAAATTAAATTATGAGAATCATTTCAACGGACATTTATACCATTAAGAAAATTAATTTCATATTTCAAATATATACATTATATTAAATATTCTATAATTCTATAATTTTTTAACCAAATCCCATTAAATCTACACATAGTAAATGCTAAAAACCTATAACAAAATCGAATAAAATGAGTTTTCTATAGTTTCCACGAAATATTTAAAAGAAAGTCTTAGTCTACGTTTTTATATCTTAACTGTTGACTATTTTGGATAGCTGTAGCCCTAATTTTGGTTGATATTTTGCTCTATTAAATATCCACATTTTTTAAAATATTTTTTCTCTATGAAATAGTTAGATTTCGAACAGAATTCCTGTTTTCCCAGCGGATTATTAGCTTGTTAGCCTTATGACTCACGCTACCATCCCTGGGGACTCATATCGCAACAGGAAGTAACTATTATATAACGCCAAATGGGCCAGTATACCCCCCTCCTATCCTGGCAGGACGTTGGAGATTGCCACGCACCTTTCCCTCTACCTTTTTCCTTCTTTTTTTTCGGCCTGCCAGCATCATTTTTTATTTATTTATGCCATCGACAGAGCTCACGTGAGAGGTGGCGGCGGCGGCGGCGGCAGGTGTTAGATGAAATGGAAAGTACACTCGAGAGAATATTTGGAGCACGTGCTTGTATACTTCAGCACTTGGTGTGTGATTTTATTTACATCGAAAGATGCACGACCGACCGAACGAACGATTGGCAAATATTTATGCTCGCAATCTCTAGACTTGTCGCAGGGAAACGAGGTCAGAGCAGGACGAGCCATTAGATGGAGACGGATAGTGAGCCGGGGATTTATGTAAGCCGCAGAGCCAAGCTGAGACTATGGAGCACAGCTAATGGCTATCCAACAGGAAGCAAGCTGCGATTCTTTAGCCTCGTAAAGTCGAAACGCAAATTATCAAAACAAAATACCCAAATTATGCGTGTGGATATATATATATAAATATATACGTATGTAAAAGATCAATGGCAAGGCCACAAATTTGTTTATTTTGCATACGATAAGTAGATGGAATTTAGGAAGACGCAAAAAAAACAACAGTGGTGTTGTTGGCATTATATCAAATATTTATAGGCAATTATTACCATATTTGTTGGATATTTTCCTTAGAAGCTGTCTTTAATAATATAAATAAAAAAATATGTTACTATTTGAGTTGATATTAAAATGGGATAAAATTACTTCAGCAAGCATACTTCAGAAATGATTTTGTTCACTTTTTTGATTATGAAATTATATTTAAAATGGGTTTTCTATATGGTTATAATTGATAAATACTAAACATAATTTTATACCAAGAAAAATTTCAAAGATAAACCTTAGTCTAAGTTTTTATATCTTAATTCTTGACTATTGTATAATTTTTCAACAAAATCCCATTAAATCCACACATAGTAAATGCTAAAAACCTATACCAAAATCTCATACAATTTTGTTTTTCAAATAAAATGAGTTTTCTATAGTTTCCGCCTCAGTGTTATTGCCTCCTGGCAACGATAACAAAACAGGACGAAGAAGCCCCGCCGCATCCTGCCTACTCAAGGATACCACCGGTAACAAGAAAAGCTTTGATAAGCAGAGCTAAGCACTTCCACTGAACCGTCAAAATAACAGGCAAAACAAACTCCGAGAGGAGGCAACAAAATCGAGATGGTTACCAATTTTACGAGCTTTTCCAGACATACCAACGACCAAGGAGGAGGAGGAGGAGGAGAAGAAGCAAAGCTTTAAAAGATAAAGTAGGCAGTTTGTTTACAGTAAAAAATTTGGGTTTGGGATTTACAATCCAGTTCTCACTCGAAACTCTCAGAGAAACGATACATAAATATAGATAACACGAATTTAAGGCGGCAAGATGATTGACATCCTGTCGCTGCCGCGCCGAAACAAGGTGTCCGGTAATCCGGCACTTTTAAAGATGCTCTCCTCGTACAAGACCGGGCTGCCCATCAATAGTTTGCCCGGCTGGGAGCTGATACCCCTAAATTGCAAGCTGCCCATGCTCAAGTGTCCCGGGAATCAGGTTATATTCTCAAAGAATAAGATAGGACAGTCGGTAAGTGAAGAAAATAGTATAGAAGTACTCTAAATTATAGAAATAATAAATAATAATTCAAATAAAAATACTAAATCATTTAAAAAACCCTTTTTTAAACCGAATTCAGTTCAAAAGCGGCATGCAGGAGTTTGTTTCCTCGGTTACAGAGCACATTCCCGAATACAATCCGCTGCATGACTCCAATTTGAAGACCTTCTACTCCAACGAACGCAACCTGAAGCGCCTGCGCGAGAATGGCGAAATCACGCAGGACAACGATGTTATTTGTAATCTCAAGGACTTCAATCAGCATCGCCAGGAGCTACACAAGTCGCAGCTGTACTACATCCTGCAGGCGTACAAGAGGCGTGAGCAGGAGCAATACGATCGTATGTTGATTGCCAATGCCGAGGCCATAACGAAGCGTGATCACCAGAATTTGGCGGCTCGCCACCAGTGCACCGATCAGGTGATAACCCGGAAGCAGCAGTTGGAGGCCGAGCGTCACGAAAGGAAGGTGAATCTCCTAAATGTCACATACGAAAAGTTCAAGCGGCTCGAGAGCCTGGCCACCATGCAGAACATGCTGCTGGAGCACCGCAAGATGCTGACAAACATGCGAGTGGCCGCACATATCAGCATGTGCGAGGATCTGCAGCGGAAGCAACTGATCAAGCAGAAGAAGCTCTTTCAGTTCAAGAAGGATCGGTTCAACAAGAACATGCGGCTGCTGAGGAAACAGCGGCTGAACAAGAGCACCGAACACCAGATTCAGTCCTGGCACAAGCGTCTCGATGAGCGTATTGGCCACCAGGCGAGGATCGATTACCTGTTGCAGGATGTGGAGAAGGAACGGGCCAAGTTCATCGAGAGACACAAGGCCCTGTACCGGGACAAGTGGCAGAAGATTCAGGACGAGATCAAGGAGCGATCCCGCAAATCGGTGGCCGCTCGCAAACCCAAGAATAAAAAGAGACGCAAGCCAAAGCAGCCTCCGGTGTCGCAGGTTTCGAAGCACACCTTCTGCGACGAGTACGAAGCCGTCTTCGAGGGACTTTTGGACAATGATTTGTGCTACGCCTTGAATGCTGCCATTGCCATGGAGGGCCAGACGCCGCTGACCTTTGCGCCCGATGATCCCATCTACAAGGCGGCCCGCTATATACTGGATTACATAGTCACTGGCTTCAACGAGGATCTAAGCGAGGACGAGTGCGCTCTACTGGTGCTCAGCTCACGCGTTCAGGAGTTTGTCTGCGATGCAAAGAAATATGTACATTCGGTGAGTAGCAAAGACAATTAAACTTGAGCTTCATTCACTCTTTATTCCTACAGAAAGCCGCCCAGATCATTGGCTTTGCCAGGGACCACTGCGCCATTGAGGTCCCAACATCAATGTCCAGACCAGCGGCTCCGCAAAAGAATCATTCGCGCGCCTCTCACGTCTCTTTCAGCGGCGTGGCCAGCACCATCGGCGTGGGCAGCTACGAGATCCATCCGTTTGTAGATGTCCGTCCCTGCACGGAGCGCAGGCCCACGCCGGCGGGCTCGTTGGCCTCGCTGGCGGTCAGCCAGATTGGCGAGCGAGTGATCCAGGATAGATCACGAATGCCGCACCTCAAGCGCAACCAGATCGTGTACATCGAGCATTATTTGGTGAAGTTCAAGCGGGATTTGTTGGTGGGTCTGGACAAGCTGGTCTTTGCGGCCATTCAGTGTCATTTCGATAACCAAATGATGGCGGTACGCGAAGAGCTGCTAGCCCTGGACAGGAACTATCTGTTCGATCAGATTTCCCGGGGCATACTCAGCTATGCGGTGAATCCCCTCAACTACCAGTCGGTACTCAAGCTGAGCGTAAGTGTGCTGTCCTGCGAGGTCATATGGGAGCTACAGCAGACATTGCTCAAGCCGGGCTCTGATCCCCGTGGCATGAACCATCCCATGTCCTGTGGCGACGAGAGGGAACGCGAGAATCTTGCCCTCTGTATTCCCTAGAATAAGCTGGAAGCAGCGGCATTGCCTGTCAACAAATTTCACATTGAAACTAGCCACACTTTACATAGATGGACTTTCTTTTCTGGGTCATTAGATCTACTAAATTACCTGTACTTCGATTGTTGTCAATTTCTTGTTGAATAAAGTATGTTAATTGTTGTTTAAAATTGAATTAGGAACAATTACCGAAAAACAGCTCTAGGTTAAGTTCAATTCGCTCTCGATTTGCATGTTTTAATGTGCTCTTGCATATACATTTAATGTTAAATAGTGTAAGGAATCACTCACCGATGCAGCTTTTGGCCTTTAGTTAACAGGTTCCACCGTTTTCTGTGCAGATTTCACTTGTAAACACAAACAAACTGATTTTTAACACAATTTTAGAGCATGGTAAACGTGCAACAGCTGGTTGCTGGCAGCCAGTGTTGCCAGTTTAGCTTATTATAAGCTAGCTCTAACATTTTTAAAAATGGAAAAGCTTATAGCTATAAAAATAGCTTATTTTACTATTCATCTAGCTATTGTAACAAAATATGTATTTCACTATTTATTTTAATATATATTTGTTTTAGTAAAAAACTCAAGAAAAGAACAATAATAAAATGATTTAATTGTATTTTTTATGAATTTTTTATTTCTCGTTAATTTTAACTTTTTTTTCTCAATCTAGCTTATTTGTGAACTCACCACTGGAAAAACTGAAAGAGACTGTGTTTGGTATAGAGAAAAATACTGAAAGTGGGACCGTAATTTTTAATTAAAAGCTAGATTTTACAAGAGGTCATAACCTGGCAACACTAATTTAATATTTCTTTGATTTTATTTTTCCCGCCAACTTCCGGAAATAGGAAACAAGAGCCAGCACTGCAATTTCTCTAGTAGAAACTTGGAAGCGGCCCTTGCCCCCACGACCAATGGAGGACCAATGTATGATAGCCTTTTTGTCACATGCAGCGATGACACACAAATTAAATCTTAACTATATTTCGAAATATGAAATATTTCATAAAAAAACATTCTTCTTTTACATGTTTTAAATTAAAAAAAGAATTAAATACAATACAATTTTAATTAGAATTATATTTAATTATGGTAATTCCAATCTCTGGATCTATTTTCGTAGGTATTACATTCGCACCTTTAGTTTAATACCACCAAAGACAATAATATAATGTTGATGAATGCACCCTTTAGTTATTCTGCATTTCTTTGTTCATTAATTAGCCTGTAAAAATACACTAAAGGCAGTTGTAGTTGTCCCATCCAATCATTATCATTTGCAAGTATAATATCAAGCTAAATGCTATATAAATTAAATCTTGTACGTTCTTTGAAATAGTTCTAAAAAGAGTGGTAAACGCGACAGGCGGTCGAGCAAAAGCAAGATACGAAAACTAAATTTAACTTAAAAGTGAGTGAAATTGATTAAAAAAAAAATATAAGTGAAATTAAAATATATAGTTCAGAATTTGTTGATAATTACGATAATGATTTGCGTTTGCGATAAAGTATTCAAGAATACAAAATTCAACCTTAGTTAAATTAAATGCATTTCTGTAAAACATGAATAGCAGGGAATATATGAATATTTATAGAAAGCCCTTTAATCCAGACCCCATGTCTGCACAAAGTAAGCTTATGGCTTTAATAAAGTAAAATAATTTCAATATTTACACTGGCAGAAAAGAGAGAAACACAGGATTTTTAAGCTAATTTAAAAGTAATCTAATCTAACTCAAAGATTTCCTCCTTTTCCTGAAGAAAACGACATGACACCCAATCCCAAGGATTACTCTCATCCCGAGGAGGTGGGAGATTGGACAAAGCCCTCGGGTGTGCTCTTCGAAAGTGATATCAAAACGGATGATGGTGCTTTGTCGACTTATACCGGCGAATTCAAACAGGCTCAGTCCTGGGAAAGACCTTTGGTGTGGCGCAATATAGTGATTTTTACAGTGGCACACCTGGCCTCGCTATATGGCGTATACCTGCTGTTCACACAAACCAAGCCTGCCACCATGCTATTCGGTTAATATAGCCACGGTTCCTTTTCGTGCTGCCGCATTAATCACTCTATATCATTTAGCATTCGTGATGTACTGCATCGGCATGCTGGGAGTTACTGCTGGCGCCCACAGACTTTGGGCCCATCGATCCTATAAGGCCAAGTGGCCAGCTCGCCTCTTGCTAGTCATCTTCAATTGTATTTCCTTCCAAGACTCCATCTATATTTGGGTGCGTGATCACCGGATGCATCATAAATACTCTGAAACGGATGCCGATCCGCACAATACGTCCCGGGGTTTCTTCTACTCCCACATTGGCTGGCTGCTGGTGAAGAAGCATCCGGATGTAACGATAAAGGGCAAGGGACTGGATCTCTCCGACATTCGTGCCGATCCCATTGTGATGTTTCAACACAAGTACAGCAAAGAAGAAGTATTTAAATGAAAGTTTTAAATAAATTCCTTAATACTTTAGGTACTACTCTTACCTCATGCCGCTAGGCTGCTTTATCCTGCCCACCTTAATACCCTGGCTGTGTTGGAATGAGACGCTGTCCAGCTCCTATTTCGTAGCAGCCGTCTTCCGCTGGTGCTTTCAGTTGAACATGACGTGGATGGTGAACAGCACGGCCCATGCTTGGGGCGGCAAGCCCTATGACAAGTAAGAATCAAGAATGGAGAGTCACATCATAGTATTTGTTCCTTTTTTACCCCCACACAGAGGCATGAATCCCTCGGAGAACTCGTTCGTTTCGCTCATGACCTTCGGAGAGGGCTGGCACAACTTTCACCACGTCTTTCCCTGGGACTATAGAACGGCCGAATGGGGCGGTTACACCTTCAGTCATGCTACCCTCCTGATCAATCTTTTCGCCAAGATTGGCTGGGCCTACGATCTTAAAAAGGTGACGCCGGAGATGATCAAGAAGCGAACTCGACGGACAGGCGATGGTACTCATGAATTATATGGCGAGAATGTGGTTCCTAAGAAGATAATGTGATCTATCCGAAGGGGAATGAGTTTTGTTTGGATTCATTGTGATAAGAAAATGTACTTAAATAAAATTTAAAGAGGGCATAGCTGAAAGTTTTACTATAAAGTTTTAATTATCAAAAAGTATTTATTATAATAGATACTTTTTAAGGGTATTTGCTAATCATTCTTTAAATTCTGAATTTTGATATCTTGTTCCTTTGTAAGCGAAGTACGATTTAGTAATAGTTCAATGGAACTTAAAGCTTTTAATTTTATGGCATTCATTAGTTCACACTTAAGCGAAAAGCGTGATTGAAGTGTGTGCATAATTACTCGGCTGTGTCCCAGTCCCAAACTAATTAACAAAAGCTTAATCAAAGCAATTAATTACCTTGTTTTCTGTCTTTTGCATAAAGAACTTGAAGCTTGCTCAGGGCTGCTAGTCTTTTCGGATGCTGCGGACATTCTATTCTCTCAAATAAGACAAAAATCAAAAGCATTTTAAGATTTTAAATGCATTTAATGTGTGTTTTAGAGCCTAACCTAGTATGTATTGGTATTATTTAGGAAAACTAAACGGCGCCCCATAGGGATACATCATGGAGTTGTAGGGAGCACCCGGTGCACCGAGTAGGGGAAACGGAAACACTTGCGGTGGCAGACTGGCAGCAGTTGTTGTACTTTTTATGCCTCGCTTTCGCTTGGGAGGTGCTGCTGGCTGCTCGTCGCTGGATTCAGAGTCCTCTTCGCTTTCGCTGCTGGCCTCCGTTGCCTCATCTTCGTCGTCGTCATCATCATCATCATCGTCGTCATCCTTTGGTTCCATCTTCAAGCGTTTTTGCGGCGTCTTCTTGGCAGCTATCTTCTTGCTGCTTGCCACCTTCTTGTCCTTTTTGGTCTTGACTGGAGTAACTGGCAAGGGAGCTGCAGCAACAGTTGCTGGAACAGCAGCAGCGGGGAAGCCGAACCGCTGCTGATCACCGGAAAAAGCGGTCATCTGCTGCATGACAAACTCCATGAAGGCTTGCATGGCAATGTTCAGGTTGGGCGGACTGGGACAGTTTTTGAGGCTATGATATCGGCCAGAGCAATTCCGGCAGATCATCTGGCAATTGAAGGAGATGTGACCCTGAAAATTAGATATTGTTGCGTCAATTTAAACACAAATAAGTGAGTGAGTGAGGGTACTCACCTTCTTATCGCAAAGACCGCACACATCGATTGATTTGTTTTTGTTTCTGCTCTTCCCAGCCTTTTTATCCTTTCTGTCTTCAGCCTCGCTGCTTTGCTCCTCCTCCTCTTCATCCGTAATAGTGAACTGGCGTTCTTGAGAACCCATGCACACCACATCCTCCTCAGAAGGTGCTTTCTTCATTTTCTTGGAGGAGGATTTGCTTCCGCCAGCTGCCTGAGCCTTCTCCTTGGCAGCCTGTTTGCTCTTCGCTGGCGGCGGACTCTCTTCGTCGTCGTCATCGGAATCTGAGGATGAAGCCTCAGAGGAAGAGTCTGGTGGTGGCTTCACAGCCGCCTTCGTTTTGGGCGAGGCAGCTACCACAGCTGCGGGTTTGCTGCTGCTTTTTACGGCTTCGCCAGGCTCCGGTTCGGATTCCTCATCTTCCGAGGAGGAGGAAGACGAGGAACTCGATGAGCTTTCATCCTTTTTCGCTAACTTGGGTTCTGGCTTGACAATCGCTTTGGGTTCCAGATTGGGCTTAATCAGCAGCTCCTTCTCCTTTTTGATATTTATCAGCGGTAGCTGGGATGCCTTCTCTTCCACAACCGGAGGAGTTGCCTCTGCGGGCGACGATATGGCGCTGTTAAAGGCAACGTTGGCAGGTGGAAGGCTCTCCTGTCTGTGTGAGGATGGAGCAGGCGATGTGGCGACTGGAGGACGGGCAGCAGCAGCAGCAGCAACTGAAGGATCCTCGGTAAAGTCGCCCACGTTGTCGTAGTATAACATGTTGCTGCGTGTGGGACTTTTGGCTTGGTCGTTGGCGTGCCACGATTTGTTCCGTCCACGACCCCGACTGCGTCTACCTCGTCCACCTCCACCACCGCCGCCTCCACCGCCGCCGCCGCCACCGCCGCCGCCGCCACCGCCGCCACCACCTTCGCCTCTGCCACCTCCACCACCGCCGCTGCGACCCCTTCCTCTACCGCCTCCCTTATTGCGTTGCTGCTGCTGATTCTCTGGCGGCTGCTGGGGATCTCGGAATTTGTTGAAGGACTCCTCTCTGCCCCGTCCGCCGCCGCCGACGCCACCCGGCACGTTGCCATTGGTGTTGTTGTGATTCCTTTGCACTTGACCGCCACCTGCGGCGTGTCCTCGATCGTTCCAATTGCCATTGGATTGATGGTTGGGCATCTGGTGACCGCCTCTGGTGTCGCCGCCGCTGCGTCTCTGCTGCCCATTGCCGTAGAAGTGGGGCCGCGAGTGGTTCCAGCCGCCGGAATGTCCTCCCCCGTTGTTCATCGTGGATATTTTTAATTTTTACGAACCGCCTCGACGCACGTGTTGAGTCGATTGCTTTTATCGATGGGCAATTATCGGGTCTAGCGATGAAAGTATGGTTATTCTAACGACAAATCTAGCTATTACTCATGCTTAATTTTATATGATTTGCGATATTTATATTGAATAAAAACAAAGGACAATTCAGCGTGTTTTAATTGTGAGTTAATTAACATAGTTTTTAACTGGCCTGAGGACCAGTGATTTTATCAAAAGAAGCTGGATTAACAAAACAAAAGCGTACCAAAGCGAATAAAGGGCTGTGAAAAAAAAAGATTTTTATAAAATATTTTTCTGTACGACTGTTAACATTAAAGACTTATTTTATTAACAAAAAAAGGGAATTATTATATTATTATGGATATGGGCAATACTCAGATGTAGTAGTTTTTATTTAATTGAATTTTAATCCCTATCGCACACGATATATTTTTCGGACTTTGCTGTTTTTTACTATTTTAATATATTGGAAGATCATATATATCTAAGGATGTTAGAAAACAAAAGTTAAAGCATAAGGCCTCTGTTTAGAAGTTATTACCAATACAAAACATTCCAATTTTTTTAAATATAATAATACAAAATCCCAAAAATGCTTTCGAATATTTTCAAATTTGTTTTTGTTATGATAAAGGTTTTCGATCAATTGGACCATTTTGCTAAAAATAATTTTAGAGAAGTTGTTCTCTTTTGGCCGCAGTTGCACTTTCCAGAGAAAAGTCAAATATAACGGAAAAATGCTGAAATGGCATCACTGCCAGGGACCTCTCGGATAATTAAATTTCTATCATTTTCCCACCACTTTCGATAGCTCCAGCGTTTTGGGCAATCGACCACCACTAACAAAAATTCTCGGGAGCAATAAATTTGGAAAATGGATTTTCAGAAACTTAGGATCAAGCGTCTTGAAAAAAGTAGACACAGACAGAACCTAGAAACTCGCAATAAAACCTGGGGCACGGTGAAATTCAAGCCGGAGGCGTACAGGCCCAATAGACCTGCATTCACACCGCCCGATCCTCAGGCCACAGCGAAACCATGGCAGCACGTGAAGAACGATATTATTGACGATTCGGAGGAGTTGAGCCATGCCAGCCGCCTGGATGTGGACAGCGAGGACGCCAGGCAGTTTATGCAGCGTCGGGAGCAGAATCATCGGCGCAACATCATCGAGACCAATCGATCGGCACCCACCAAGTGGGAATCCTTTGACGATGAGCAGCAGCAGCAGCGGCAGCCCTCTACCTCGGCCGGAACAGAACAGAAGTCCAGATTTTGGCAGTGCGACAAGTCCAAGGGCGAGCTGCCCACGGACGTCAAGAACTTCACCTTCAAGGAACGCAACTTTTTCCGCCGAAAGCTAACGATGGGTCTAACTGTGGGTGCCGTAGATCTCGAATCGGCCATTACCGACTTGAAGCGGAACGCGAGACAGCTGCAGCTAGCAGCCACCAAGCCAGTAGCAACCGAGAGCAGCAACGCAAAAGATCCTAACCCGGCTGAGAAGCACGGAGGCAATCGTTTTCAGAACAACCGAAAGCCTTTTCAGAAAGGCGGAAAGCCATTTCAGAAAGGACGAAAGCCATTTCAAAAAGGCGGAAAGCCATTTCAGAAAGGCGGAAAGCCATTTCAGAAAGGCGGTAAGCCATTTCAGAAAGGCGGTAAGCCATTTCAGAAAGGACGAAAGCCATTTCAGAAAAAGGGAAAGGCAAAAAAGTCGTGGGAGGAATAAGTTAACTATAGTTAAAGCCTAGAAATAATTGAAATTAAATTACTTTTCTGAATTGTAAAAGTAAAATGAACAATAAAACCAATATAATTGTAATTGTAATGTACTTCGATCACAAAATATGATCATATTAATTTGAAGTAGAGGTGTAGAACTATCGATAGTCGGTGCTATTGATTTTCGACGATAGTAAATTTTGAGTAATCGATAGTTGTCGATTCTATCGTCCCACATTGCTTTTATTTTTAATTCAAACAAGAAAGTTTATATATACCCTTGCAGATTGCAATTGAACTATAAAATTAAAAACCAAATTAAAAAATAATAATTGGCCGAATCTCAAAATTTGATGAAAATATGTTGAGAAATAGCCATGTTGTGATTTTTTCTATTATTTCTCTGATTGTTCCTATGGCAGCTATAGGATATAGTCGTCCGATTTTCATGAAATTTAAATCGAAATTCTAGAATAATATAAAGTAACTAAATCTCAAGTTTGATGAAAATATGTTGAGAAACATCGAAGTTATAATTATTTTTCGAAAATTTTGCCGATTGTTCCTACTGTTCCCGATTTTTCCTATGGCAGCTATAGGATATAGTCGTCCGACTTTTATGAAATTTAAATAGAAATTCTGGAATTAAGTGACGAAATCTCAAGTTTGATAAATGTATGTTGAGAAACAGCGAAGTTATGATTTTTTCTATTATTTCCCTGATTGTTCCTATGGCAGCTATAGGATATAGTCGTCCGTTTGTCATAAAATTTAAATCAAAATTCTGGAATAATATTAAGTGTCCAAATCTAAAGTTTGATGAAAATATGTTGAAAAACAGCGAAGTTATAATTATTTTTCGAAAATTTTGCCGATTGTTCCTACTGTTCCCGATTTTTCCTATGGCAGCTATAAGATATAGTCGTGCGATTTTCATAAAATTTAATACGAAATTCTGAAACTATAATAAATAGCCAAATATCAAATTAGGTTAAGTTATAATTTTTTTTCAACAATTTTTTCGATCGTTCCTATGGCAGCTATATGATATAGTCATCCGATCCGGCCCGTTCCGACTTATGTAGGAGTGAGAGCATATAGAAGACTACCTGCAAAGTTTCATTCAGATAGCTTCAAAACTGAGGGACTAGCTTGCGTATAATCGGACAGACGGACAGGGCTAGATTGTCTCCACTGTTGATGCTAATCAAGAATATATATACTTTATAGTGTCGGAGATGTCTCCTTCACTGCGTTGCATACTTCTGACTGAAATTATACCCTGCAAGGGTATAAAAAGGAAATAAAAGCTTATTTAATCCAATCTACAAAATGCCAAGTCATATATCTCGACTCTCCATTAAAATCTTATAAACAGATTCAAACAGATTGTATCCATTAATCCAGCGATAAAAAACCAAGGAAACCTTAAAGAAACACCGTTTTCCGAACAAACCAAAGACCATCGGTTAATCGGGTGACAAATCAGAAATGTATACACAACATTACTACACACTTTATGTAAATCTTAGAAGTAGAGTGGTACAAATACATGTGGAATAGGTAGGCGAAAATAAATAAACTAAACAGAACCCAAGGAGGGAAGGAGCGGGAGATTGAAGCGGCGCAATGGATACCAGATCCAGCTTGGATCCTCAACAGCCTTCAGCCATTGGCATTGGCCACCTTGGCGATGAGCTGATTGAACTTGGCGTTGCTGGTGAGCGGCTTCTTGGCCAAGCGTACTTGATCTGGCGAATGCTGCAGAAAGTAAACGACAATAAATTCGAGTGTTTGATTGGCTTCCTTGGGGTACATCATGTTGAAGGTATAATAGTAGCAGATCAGCTGGGCCAATATATCCGGCAGGTCGTTGTCCTTGGCGCCGAACGTGGCCATTATCTGGCCCTCGATATAAACCATAGCCTCCAACTGCGATTGGCCACCGCCATCATCCGTGGTTATGGGTGTATCTGCGCGGTAGTAAAAGATGTTGTAAGATTAATATATTCACATTCTTTATTAGATAATTCTTGAAGTACTCACTGACTAGAGCCACCCAGGGGGCGTTTGTGGGATTCACGTTCTGCAGCGCCTCCTTGGACAGGGGGCCATTCTCCAGATGCTTGAAGATGTAGTCGGGATCTTCATTGAAATGGTATGCAATGCCTCGCACCAAATTGGCATTCGTCTCCTCCTCCAGGGAATTGATCTTCTTGTTCTTCGATCCCTTGAAGAACTTGAAGAAGCGCTCCCTTTCGCCGGCCAGACGCTTCTCCAATAGCCGCGGATCAATGGACATGAGCAGCTCGAAGTGTTGATACAACACCGCCTTGTCAAATATATACGGCCAGTTCTCCTTGATGGCCGTAATGTCTGGGATCTTTTCGCTGTTATTGAAGAAGGCGCGCTGCAGCGGAAAACACTCCTTCATATACTCAATAACCGTCGATGGCTCCAAGGGTGAGCTACCGCGGTAGCTTGAGATTAATAGTTCCTTTTTCTGCTCCAGATCTCGGCTGAGAGCCAAGGCTTTGGCATCGCCATTGGAGGCGGCGGCGGCGGCGGCACCTCCGTATTTGCGCTTTTTCCCCGAAGAGATGTGTATTTCAAAGGTGCCAGAAGAACTGGCACGCTTTTGCGGCTTATTGAGCGCATTATTCCGGTTTATCATCTTGGAGATTAGCGACTGCGGTGTGGTGGCTATGAACTGACCCTCGCGATCCTTCTCCAACAGTGAATCGGGATACTTTTCGGCTGCCTGCTGTGCCACCTGGCGAAACACTCGAATGGGTATGTGGACCGATCTCTCACGCAGCGCCTCCACCAATACGTTGCCCAGCGTATTCAGGCGCTTGCCCAGGCTGCCCTTGCCCCGAAGCAGCTTCATAATATCCCCAGGTACCTTGCTCCATGGTATCGAGAAGTCCTTGAACAGCGCCGAACTCTTGGCACTCGACGGTGTGACGCTGGACAGCGACAAAGTCTCATCGTTTGACACGGTCGAGTCATTGGGATTGGAGACAATACTGTTGTTGGCATAGAAGCTGGGATCTACCGAGCTGCCGGCACGTTCTGAGCGGTTCAGCGGCGATGGGGGCGGCAGAACAATGTACTCCTCCGATTCGGCGAGGAGCATAAGCAGTATTTTCTCCTTAGCGGCGAACAACAGCACGTCGTCCTCGCAGATCTCGCAGCCGTTGCTCTCCAGGACAATCGTACTCCCGGTAAGGCCGTATTTGTGGGCTATAAATAGTCAAAAAGGGATTTTATTTATATTATTTGCCATAAATAATTGTATTTTATATTTAATTGTTTAATTATGCATAAACAAATTATGTTTTTGACCAAAAACCCTTTAAAAAAATCTAACTAATCTTCAACCTATAAAAAATCTATATAATCTAATAGTTCTTTTTGTAATTCAAATTTTAAAATTCAAATTTGTTTCAAAATAAAATTGCAATAATTAATTAAAATTGAAATTAATTAATTTATTAGTTTCCAGCTAGAATATTATTTAAAAAATCAAAATATAAGGGTAGACATTTCCAAAAACCAAAGATTATTATTCTTCTAAATTTCAAACTGAGATAATTAATTTATTTCCATGAAAAATAACTATTTGATCCTCAAAAAAACTAGAACTAGAGTTTCCCTTACCCTTCTCAATCACATCCTTTCGCGTCGGCAAGGACATAAAGGTCTTCTTGTTCTTCCGATCGGCACTGCATATGGTAATCAATACTTTCTCAGCCAGCTCGGTCCTGGGCTTGCCTGCCTCGTCCTTCCTCTGCTCCTCCTCCCTCTTCTGACCCAGCAGTGGCCCAGTGGAATGTGTAGATGTCGATTCTGTCAACACACAAAAATAATTATATATCAAATCTGACAGTATGTGTATATTTTCTTACCGCAGCAGCTCTCTGGCTTTTTTGCTCCTCCTGTTTGTACACCATTTTCGATTGTTGTTGCCTTCGCCGGCGCTTGGCTTGCGTTTTGATTCGGATTCGGGTGGTGGCTCGGCGGCGTCTGTTGCTGTTGCTGCTGCTGTGGCTTCATCTTTATCTCGCCGGTGGCGTGGGCGCTCGCGGGCGCTGCGGTGGCGACGTCCATTATTTATTTTGTATTTAATTCGTCCAACCAAGCCTCCAAGCCTTTTTTCTCATTTACCAGGGCTGCACAAACATCGATGTTACTATCGACAGCATCGATACCAAGTTCCCATCATGGCAGCTGGTCTCTCTTAAATCGCGGATTAAAGCGCTCGCGCTGCCAGACCGTCAAACTGGAAAATCGAGGCCTTAAAGTTTATAAATGCTAAATAACAAATTTACTATTGTTTTTCATTGGGTTTGGGGTTATTTTCCTTAAGCCACCAGTTTTTAAGAAAATCGCATAACAATGAACCAACCTCGGGTACTGGGTACTGCCCCATACAAAAGAAGTCAGCAAAAGTGGAATGTCTGTCAACCTCGAGTTCTGATCCATACACAAGAGGTCAGCAAAAATGAAATGTCGTGTTCGAATATGAACGGTATATTGGCTGACTAAGAGAAGATTAAGGAATATTTGGTGAAAATTTCACAAGATTTAAGGCACCAGTTTTTGAGAAATTTGCAATACAGTTGGTGGTGTAGGTGGGCTGTTAACGTACGCGCCAACTATGAAAATGGAACCGGAACTGGCAATGGAAATTGAACTAGCAGAGAACCAGTTTTACTTTTCCACTGGCTCATATCGATATGGCCTAACAGTTAATTTTTTTATATTTAAATGCATAAATTACTAAATATTTTAGATCTAGTATTTTTTTTCAATGGTTCCGTTGTCCGGTTCAGCAACTGGTTCTCTGCTAGTTAACATCTGGTTCCATAGTTCATAGTTGGCGCGTACGTTAACAGCCCACATACACCAGACACTGTATTGCAATTTTCTCAAAAACTGGTGGTTTAAATCTTATGAAATTGTCACCAAAAATTCCTTAATCTTCTCCTAGTAAGCCCATATACCGTGCATATTGCAACACGACATTCCATCTTTGCTGACTTCTTGTGTATGAGGCAGAACACGAGGTTGACAGACATTGCATTTTCATTCATTTTTCTTTTTTTTTTAAATACTTCCAAAGGTCAAATACCCCCAAACTAAGTAAAAACAATAGTAAATTCCTTTTTTTGCATTTATAAACTTTATTTCGTTCAAATTAGTGCTATATTTCATTATAAATAAAATATTTCTCCGTGTTCCATTTTCCCACCGTTCAATAAAGACGCTAACTCACGAACGCTAATTTGATGCACATTGGCAGACAACACAATATAGCTTAATATTTTATAAAGAGGATGCTGCATGTTTTAACAAATACTGTATAAGTAAAATAAACATAAACCTTTAACTTTTAATGCTGTTTTTCACCTCTAAGCGATACATCTGATCTCGATAACACTATCGGTAATTGTTTAAACATCGATATATTCGAACGATCTTAGCACGGTCCCACCGATCGCATTTATTTTTGTTTTCCTTGGTTTCCGTGGTTTTTCTTTAATTAAAACTTCCTGCAAACCGAAACGCAAGGACCTCGTAGCTCAGTAAATATCAGCAAAGAAACAGCCACGATGCTTTGATCAGCTCCAACGTCGGATCCTCCAAACAAGGAGCGGTTAATGCGCAGAGCTCCCATTAAAATTCACCAAAGGCAGCTGCTTAATGTTTTTTTTTAAGCGGATAATTATATATTTTGACTTTCCACGCACGCCCCGCGCACAATGCAAATGTGAGTAGTTATGCACAAATATATGTATATATAATATAAATAATAATAACCCCTTCAGGAAGCACATGAAACCTGCGATATTCTGCCTATGGGTGGTCCTGCTCCTTCTTTTTATGAGCGAATCAACCGCCAGTGTCACAAAGTTAGATGTGGAACTGGAAGCCATTAATGGCACGCTCAACTACCGGCTGTACGCCAAGAAGGGCAAGGACGACAAGCCCTGGTTCGACGGCTTGGATAGCTCGCACATCCAATGCGTACGCCGAGCGCCCTGCTACAGCACTTCCAATGCCACCAATACCTGCTTCGGCTCCAAGTTGCCCTACGACCAGAGCAGTCTTTACTTGACCGATTTCCACTCCGAGAAGGAGCTGAACGAGAAGCTTAACGATTACTATGCCCTCAGGCATGTGCCCAAGTGCTGGGCGGCCATACAGGTAAGGAGGACGCATTTCCATAGAACCAAGAATTAACTGAACCGTTTTACAGCCCTTTTTGTGCGCCGTCTTCAAGCCCAAATGCGAGACAATCAACGGCCAGGAAATGGTCTACCTGCCTTCGTACGAAATGTGCCGTATTACCTTGGAACCGTGTCGCATACTGTACAACACGACGTTTTTCCCGAAATTCCTGCGTTGCAACGAGACGCTCTTTCCCACGAAATGCACGAACGGAGCGCGAGGCATGAAATTTAATGTCACTGGCCAGTGTCTGAGCCCCTTGGTGCCCACGGACACGGCAGCCAGCTATTATCCTGGCATTGAGGGCTGTGGCGTTAGGTGCAAGGATCCCCTATACACAGACGATGAGCACCGGCAGATCCACAAGCTGATCGGCTGGGCGGGGAGCTTGTGCCTGCTAGCGAATCTCTTTGTGGTGGCCACGTTCTTCATTGACTGGCAAAATGCCAACAAATATCCGGCTGTGATTGTGTTTTACATTAATCTGTGCTTTCTGATTGCCTGTGTTGGGTGAGTCTTTTAATTTCTGCTTTAAATATTGAATTAACATATAATATTTACCTTAGGTGGCTGCTACAATTCACATCGGGGTCGCGGGAGGATATAGTTTGTCGCAAGGATGGCACTTTGCGTCACTCAGAGCCCTCGGCCGGTGAGAATCTCTCGTGCATTGTGATCTTTGTGCTGGTCTACTACTTCCTCACCGCCGGCATGGTTTGGTTTGTGTTCCTAACCTACGCTTGGCACTGGCGGGCCATGGGCCATGTCCAGGATCGTATCGATAAGAAGGGCTCGTACTTCCATCTTGTGGCCTGGTCCCTGCCCCTAGTGCTCACCATTACCACGATGGCGTTCAGTGAGGTGGATGGCAATAGCATTGTGGGAATCTGTTTTGTGGGCTACATCAATCACCCGATGCGGGCGGGCTTGCTGCTGGGGCCGCTCTGCGGTGTGATTCTCATCGGCGGCTATTTCATTACGCGCGGCATGGTGATGCTTTTCGGACTGAAGCACTTTGCCAACGACATAAAATCCACGTCGGCCAGCAATAAAATCCATCTAATCATCATGCGAATGGGTATTTGTGCTTTGCTCACCTTGGTCTTCATCCTGGTGGCCATTGCCTGCCATGTCACGGAGTTTCGGCATGCCGAGGCTTGGGCCCAGAGCTTTAGGCAGTTTATAATGTGAGTTTATACGCTTTTGATGATCCTTGTTTGTTGGTTTCAACCGATATTCCCCTTACAGTTGCCAAATCTCTTCGGTTTTTGAGGAAAAGAGCTCGTGTCGCCTTGAAAATCGTCCCAGTGTGGGTATTCTTCAGTTGCATCTGCTGTGCCTCTTTAGCTCCGGCATTGTCATGTCCACTTGGTGCTGGACACCATCCTCCATCGAGACCTGGAAGCGGTATATCCGAAAGTATGCATGAAAATGCTTTTTTATTTCGATTTATTTCTATAATTATTTTGGTTTTTCTGCAGAAAATGCGGCAAAGAGGTGATCGAAGAGGTGAAAATGCCCAAGCACAAGGTCATTGCCCAGACATGGGCCAAGCGCAAGGACTTTGAGGACAAGGGACGCCTCTCCATAACGCTGTACAACACCCACACGGATCCCGTGGGCCTTAACTTTGATGTAAACGATCTGAACTCCTCGGAGACGAACGACATCTCCTCTACGTGGGCTGCCTACCTGCCGCAGTGCGTGAAACGACGCATGGCCCTGACCGGAGCAGCCGCACCTGGTGGCGGAGGAGGAACAGGTAATTCCTCGAGTCATGGACCTCGAAAGAATTCCCTTGATTCGGAGATCAGTGTGAGTGTCCGTCATGTTTCCGTGGAGTCGCGTCGCAATTCGGTGGACTCTCAGGTCTCGGTAAAAATCGCTGAAATGAAAACCAAAGTGGCATCCAGATCGAGGGGAAAGCATCATGGAGGCAGCGGGGGCGGCGGTGGCAACAAGAGAAGCCACCGAAGACGGGACTACATAGCAGCGGCCACAGGCCGAAGCAGCCGTCGCAGGGAGAGCAGTACTTCGGTGGAGTCGCAGGTGATTGCCCTGAAGAAGACCACCTATCCGAATGCTAGTCACAAAGTGGGCCTCTTTGCCCATCACCACAGTTCCAAGAAGCAACAGCAGCAGCACGGCAGCAGCTCCATGAAGCGTCGTTCTGGAAATGCTGGCCTAGATCCCTCCATTCTAAACGAGTTTCTGCAAAAGAACGGCGAGTTCATTCTGCCATTCCTTCAGAATCAAGACATGAGCTCCAGTTCCGAGGAAGAGAACTCGCGAGCATCGTTCAAAATACAGGATCTCAATGTGGTTGTGAAGCAGCAGCAGCAGCAAGAGGAGGAGGAGGAAGATGAAGAGGATGGCTGCGGCATCCAGATTGAAGAGCTGCCGAATAGCAAGCAGGCTGTCTTGGAGAATTTCCTCAAGAACATGAAGAAATCAAACGAATCCAATGGTCATTCCCGGCACTCAGCTAGGAGTCGTCAGTCCGTCAGGAAATCCCTTCGCAAGAGCCAGCCCAAGAGCACCACCGGTTTAGAGCTTGATTTCAAACGGGATTATGTAAGGAATCGCACGAATGACGACTCTCTCAGCTGCTCCTCCTTGGAACTGGACGTGGCCCTGGATGTGGGCAGTCTCCTGAACAGCTCCTATTCGGGCATGTCCCTGGGCAAGCCCCAAAGCAGGAACAGCAAAACCAGCTGCGATGTGGGCATCCAAGCGAATCCGTTCGAGCTGGTGCCCACCTACGGTGATGAGGAACTGCAGCAGGCCATGCGACTCCTGAATGCGGCCAGCCGGCAACGAAATGAGGCGGTAGCCAACGATGATGGCGGCGGCGGCACGGAGCTGCAGTCCTTGTTGGGTCTTTCCCAGCGGCATCACAGGGGAGAGCCCACGTTTATGAGCGAGTCGGATAAGCTCAAAATGTTGTTGCTGCCCTCGAAATAACAAGACTTTAACTAATGCATTTACTTAACTTTTGTGAAACTCGACTAAAAAAGGTCCTTCAAAGGTTCTGTTTCGGTTTTGTCACAGTTTTTAATGACGATTAAGGATTTTTAAGTTTAAATTGATTATAGCTCCTACTGACTACAGAAATGCGATCCTTAAATATTTCATAACATAATGTAATTTTAAACTCCTTTTGTGGCATTCCCCATAAATTCTTCGAAAAAAAACTGAAATAATAGATGCCAAAAATTGTATAAATTTCAGTTTAATCTATTTATGTAATCAATCTGACTTTGCTTGGCGTAATTTTAGTCCTAATCTCATATTTCTCATGAAACAGTATATAATTATAACAATTTGATATTTTCTTTGAATCATATACAAAAAAAGAAGTGATATTCCATCAAAAACTCCAAGAATGCATCCGAAACAGGCTTCCAATCATTTTTTCTCATCCAACCTTATACATAAGCCCCATAAATGTTGCTCCTTAATTGTTTTATTGAACAGATAAAGCGTGACTACAACGAATTACAAATACTCATACATTGTAAGAGCTGCGAATGTTGTTTTACAAAACTCTCCTCCCTTAAATTAGTTCTTAAGGAGTTCTCTGACTTATGACAAAGAAAATGCTGTTTAATTTAGCATTTTCTAACTAACTAGACTCTAGATATATATGAAAACCTAATGTACGATACGAAGTACATAAATCGTACCTCTCAAAGTGCCTTTATAAGATTTACAAAATATCATTAAACGAATAAACCGATTTTAAATCCTCAAAATAAGCATTTAACTATGACAATAAATCAGTATTATGGTTGGTACATTACACAAATATAATAAACAAAAAATTGTTTAGTTATTGATCGATAATTTCGATATTTTAATGCCTAAAATCTCGATATATCAAAATTTGCGCTCCTAGCCTTGTTTGCTCTTTTGCTGCTTGAGCAGCTTAAACTCTGGGCCCCAGATCACCGTGTTGGCATACTCTCCGAGCAGATAACACGCCACATTGAAGCCCACCAGCAGTGCAAGGAATATGTAGCGTAGCAGCAGTGGCAAAACCTCCAGAATCGGATAGACCCACTCGCCACTAAAGTAACGCACAATGTGCAGCCATATAATGTACAGCAGGATGAAGGAAACGTTGCCCGCGAGGCCGGCCAGGCGGCTCGGGTAGCGGCGGAAGCAGGTAAACAGGTCCATAATGGCCATTAGGGCCACATTGGTATGCACCACGTGATTCAACCAGCTGCAAAGGGATAAAAGAATACTTTATTGAAGAGATTTCTCTATCTGTGGAAACTTTAGCGCACTTGCCTGGGAAAAATGGCATCCAGCGCCGAGGGAAAGATGAGCTCACGGTCCCACATGTAGACGACCCAGAACGAAAGGCAAACATTGTGGGCCAATGGAAAGGCAAAGGCCGAGAAGATGTAATCCCGAACAGATCTCAGTTTGGACTTTGGCTTGACGGTGACTGTGTTGTCGCCAAAAAGATCGTTGAGCAGGGCCAATGTGTGGTAAATGGCCTGCAGGATGACGTCCAGGAAGGTGAGATATTTGAATTTGCCACCCCATCGGGCCTTCAGTTCGTCCACCTCATTGACCACCATGTCTTTGGGCCAGTGCACCCGGAAGTAGTAGTAGTAAATGCCGTACGAGAATTGAGCTGCGGCCAGCAAATGCAAAAGAAAGCGCAGGTACTTGAAGGCCCCGCTTGTGTAGGCATCATTGCAGGTGTCCAGACGGGCGACTGTGGCCTCGGCCGCCTCCTTTGCGGCTTGGAACTCGCGCACCTGCTTCTTGCTCTTAGCCATGATTGCCGGAAAACACGGGAGAAGCACACGCCGTCTCGACGCTCTCAACAAAACAAATAAAAGCTTACACAGCTGATTGGGGCTGTCACACACGACATGGGAAACACGCAGAGTCAAGATTTATCAAATACATATGCTGGAGAGGGATAGACCATGTTTATTTTCGTTTTTTCTTTGTACAAAATACATATGCTAGAGCGGGATAGAGTATGGTCTCTTTAATTTGTTTCTTTCTACCAAAAACAAGTTGGCAGCCCCATGAGTTTGGCGCCAACTTTGAAAATAATTCAAAGAGTCTAAAGTTTTTAATCAAAAACTGGAGTTTTTATTTGTATACTAGAATTGAATTACAGGTTGTAACGCAGGTATTCAAAGATGGTGTTGTTGGTGTATGCCTGTGCCTTGATATGATGGATTAGTTGCAATCGAGAAGGCAAATATATGTACGTACAAGTTTCACTTAACTCTGAGAGCCTGATGATCCCAATGGGAACTCAGTTAAAATCTACAAGCTACTATAATCTCAAGTATAATGCAAGTCGTATTACGAATAGAATGAATATAATTAGCAAATGGTTTTCTTTTTCAGCTTCACATATCTTTGTTTTTCTTACGGATCCAAAAAGTTGATTAAACTCTAAGCAAAGTACGTTTAAATCACTGAATCTTGGTCATGCGAAGATTACAAATCTTACGGTGCGCCTTCATTAATGAAATGTAATTTTTTGCCTCGGAAAATGAAGTTATCTGTGAGGTAAGTAACCGAAGCAGGACTTCTGTTTCTTTTATTAATCATTACTTTGTATATTGTGGCTAATCAAACGCGATTCTACTTGTAACAGAAACGTAGTGGACACAGCCTAGTTAATTTTGCGCTTGGCCAGCTTCACCTCCTTGGCCCAGACCGTGTTGTTGAGGAACTCGCCGAGCAGATAGAGCGACAGCGTGAACCCGACGACGGCCACAAAGAAGAGAATGCGCTGCGGCAGCTGCAGCACCTCCAGCACCGGATATACCCAAACACCTGAATAGTGCTTCACCACGTGAATCCACACCAGGTAGGCGCCCATGAAGGTGGCAAGTCCGGCAAGACCCTGACTACGCTTCGGATACGATCGGTACGAGGTGAAAATTTCCAAGACGATGAAAACAACGATGTTGGTGTGCAGGACATGGTTGAGCCAGCTGTAAGAAGCAAAGTTTTATTACTATAAAGGTCAAAAGTTCGAGGGAAAAGTAAAAAGTCGTTACAAAAACATATGTTAATCCTGCGAGGAATTAAAACTACCTTTTGTTTGCCTCTTTTTTCTACATTTCTTAGCATTTAACTGAAAAATAAATACTTTAGCATTTAATAATTGTTTTAAATTAGGTATTTGAGTCACGTATGTGGAAGCATTACCACAAAACCGACATTGAATAAATTAAATTCAACTTGAGTCAAAGTATATAATATTTGAAAGGTAAGAAAATATTTAAATAGTAACTGAACAGCAATTTAAACCGCACACGTTGACCCAGCATATTTTAGTTTAGTTTAATGGATTTAAACACGATCATTATAATCGTATAAAGCTGTTTAGAATGTGAACTTAACTTAGGAAATATAAAACTAGTTTAAGGCATAAACAAGAAAGGAAAGCTAACTTCGGGCGGAGCCGAAGTTTATATACCCTTGCAGAATATTCTGTAAATTATATTTTCCAAATTGAATCATATGATGCATTCTTTACACCTATACTTCCTTTGAATTTGACATATCTACCCTTTTTCGTCTGGCCTTTTTTATAATGCTGGGATTACATTACATTACTAAAAAAATATATATATCGACGCTCATAAAAAAAACCGATTAATCAGATATATGGCAGCTACAGGATACAGTGGACCGATCCTTATTCAATTTGGTAGGTCGGAGCAATCAGCCGGTCTTTACGCGAAATTATTTGAAAATAGAAGTTTAAACTTTCTATTTTCAAAAACGCGAAAGTTGGGTAATTTCCGATCGTTCAGTTATATGGCAGCTATAAGATATAGTCGGCTGATCGTTATGAAATTTGGTAGGTCGGATCAACCGACCAAATATATAATATGTACAAAGTTTTTCTTTTCTATCTTCAAAAACACAAAAGATGGGCAATTTTCGATTTTTCAGTTATATTATTATATCTATAGCTATATCTTATAGTCGGCCGATCCTGATAAAATTTGGTTTGTCGTAGTATTTTGCCAAAAATAGCATTCTTACTAAATTTGAACTCTATAACTTTAAAATCGCCGAAGTTATAGCATTTCCGATCAATCAGTTATTTGGCAGCTATAGGATACAGTCGGCCGATCCTTATGAAATTTGGTATGTCGTATTATGTTGCCAACAATAACATTCGTACAAAATCTGAATTCTCTAACTCTAAAAACACCGAAGTTATACCATTTCCGATCAATCAGTTATATGGCAGCTATAGGATATAGTCGGCCGATCCCGGCCGTTCCGACTTATATACTGCGTGCAAAGGAAAGAAGGGTGTGTGCAAAGTTTCAAGTCAATAGCTTTAAAACTGAGAGACTAGTTTGCGTAGAAACAGACAGACGGACAGACGGACAGACGGACAGACGGACATGCTTATATCAACTCAGGAAGTGATCCTGACCAAGAATATATATACTTTATAGGGTCGGAGATGTCTCATTCACTGCGTTGCACACTTTTGACCAAAATTATAATACCCTCTGCAAGGGTATAAAAAGTCCTAATTGTTTCAGCATCAAAGAGAATTTGCTTACTGCACAAATATGGCTTCGTTTATAAACAAAAGAGTGCAAGTTAAGGTAAACAAAAGTGCCTGAGATATAAACAAACTTTATCCCTTTGCATACGCCTGATATATATACAATATAAAGCTATATTGTTGTGATAGAAATACAAGCTATCATACCTCGGGAAGACGGGGTCCAGCACCTTGGGGAAGACCAGCTCTCGATCAATGGCGTACAGGGTCCAGAAGGTCACGCCCACATTAATGGCCACCGGAAAGGCCAGAGTGGCCATTAGCCAGTCCTTGAACCTGCGCACCGCTGGCGGCTTTTTGGGGGTCAGCTCATTGGTTCCCACAAAATCGTTAACCAGCGATACGGTGTAGTACAGTGCCTGAATTATCTGTAAGTGAACAATAGACGTGTGTCAGATAATATAGCTCAATCTGAAGGGTTGCTTAAGTGGAGTGGAAGGAATTATTGCACAGTAAAAAATTATTTAACTTATCAAAGTAATTTAAATATTATTTGGAATGTTCAGAGTATTTATTACAATTAAAAAAAATGTATTTTATTTTTTAATTTAATAAAAAAAAGAAAACAAGCCATCAGGTAATATTTAACTTTTTAAAGAAACATTTTCCCCCTGTGTAGCTTTAATATGCGTGTTAAACCAGTTAAACGGTTCGGCGACCGTGGAAAAAAAATGTAACCGCTGGCGAACTTTAAACCCCAGAAGCCTCCATTGTAAGCTATTGATTACCGCATCCAGGAACGTTAGGTATTTGAATTTGCCACCCCAGGGATGATGGATCCGCATCTCCGGCTCGCTGGTGGGAAACTCAACGTAGGTGTAATCGTAATATATGCCGTAGCTGAACTGCACGGCCGCGGTCAGGTGCAGCAGCGTCCTCAGGGCGCCGAAGACGCCCTGGTACACGGAGTTCCCTCTGCCAGATGCCATTTTCCCTGCAGCAGCTGCTCTCGATTGATTTTTCACGACGCGCGGCACCAGAAACACAACAAATAAACCGGTCGGTTTCGCTGCTGAAAATACTGTGCTGCCAACTCGTCCGACGCCGACGGACCCTGCCGCGGGAGTGAGAAAATCCTAATAGTAGTAATCCCGTTAAACTGCGCTGGTGGACGCTGGTCACACTGCATATTTTGCCTTTGATTGCAGCGGTAAATGGTTTTTGTTTCATTGTTTTAAGAGTTGCTTTATATGCTGTATTTGCTATTTTTGCAGTAAAAACGGACTTGCTTTGTGGTATATACATACGTACCTAGACCGGCAACATGAAAACTGACTTGGCTCATACAACAGAAGATGCATCAGACTCGAGTTCGGAGTATTCTTTGGTATGTATGTTTGTGTGTGTATGTGTGATTTGTTTTCTTGGGAAATTTCTTTCTTGAATTGCAATATCAGCGGATTATGTCCGTCTGTCCTATACAGATGTCGGTTTCTTTCATGTTTGCCTTAATATTTGTATTCTATTTTAGATTAGCACCGAGTCACCTGATATCGAAAACGTGGAGAAACTAAAGGAAAAGATTTCAAACCAAGACGCTATTATCCGTGATTTTGAGACAAAACTAAAAGACGCTGATAATAGTAATAAATTGAATCAAAACGAGAAGATCAAGCTTTATGAAGCTACAATAAGGGACAAGAACAATTTGCTTGAATTGATGAAAGAAATCAAAGAACTCGAGATTAAACAGTTAAAAGATCAAGTCGCTGACTTACAAAATGTTATCGATCTGAGCAAGAATCTAACTTCAAATGAAGACGACGCAAATGCAGCTGAGTCAGCTGAATTTGAAAAGAAACTAACTGAGAATGAAGATTTCCAGACTCTGCAAAAACAATTCGCTGAAAGCCAGTCTCAAATTGAAACTCTTAAAGATGTTATAAGTCAATTAAAGTCAACAAACTTTGAATTGAAATCGAAGATGGATGAAATTATTAAGGGAATGGCCATCCTCGAAGAAAAATCAGATGTAGAGCAAGATACACTAAAAGCTAAGATTGTTGAACTTGAAAAGAACGCTAAGATATTGGCGGCTAAGTCCAAAAAAGAGGAAGCTAAACTTGCGAAATCTGCTTCAAATGCTAAAAGTTGCCACAGCACAGATGCTCCGTTCGTTCTACTAAATCATTCGAAAGTGCCCAATATTAAGTTCATTAAAATCGGGGACCAAAAAAAGCTGGCAATAGTGGAAGATATTTCCTATGCTGGTCCCGATTGGATAGTAATTCTGCGTCGATTCGATGGAAGTGTTTCCTTTAAATACTTAACCAATAGCATTGGTGAACTATACGGGGAATTTTGGTTTGGCCTTGAATCAATTCAAAAACTGACCTCAAGTATTCGACACGAATTGTACATTCAACTCGTGGATTTTGATGATGTGACAGCTTACGCCAGATATGATAACTTCGTTGTTGGTAACTCAAGGGAGCAATATGCCCTGAAGTCTTTAGGTGCTTACTCAGGAAACGCCGGCGATGCTTTACGGAGTCATGTAAATTCCCAATTAAGTCATGATTTCGGCAACATCTGGTTGTCCTCGTCAAATGGTCAATGGTGAGGAAATATTTGGGAAACTATGTTAAACAATGTTAAAATTATGTGATATATTCTTTAATATATTTACAGCAACTTGACCGGGGAATATAAAAAATCGAAGGAACAGTGTTCGGCATACGACATGCATTGGGGTAATTGGTATTTGGGAAAACGATATCCTTTGAAGGCCTGCAAAATGCTAATAAGACCTTATCAACCATAATATGCCTCCCTTTTTGTTTTTCATTTTGTAAGAAAGCAAACTACATTCAATGTTAAATTCATACAAACTAAATATTATCGAATAAGTGAATACAAAAAAAAAAAAATAAACAGACAATAATATTTGTATTTCTCAATTTGATGTATCATTCTTTAATCCCATGTATATATTCCTTTCCCTTAAACGATGGCATTTTCTAAACATAACATTTATGAGCTTACCGCACAGAGGAAGGTCAGGAACTTGAATTTGCCGGCAAATGGCACCGTATTGGGCATATCGAGGGTGTGGAATATGTAAACGCCATAGTTGAATTGGAGGACGGCTGTTAAATGGAGCAGCAATTGGACTGCCTTGTTGAAACCCGGCGATGTGGAGCCTTTGCTCTTTGATTTCGTCTTGGGCTTGGCCATGTTATACCTCCTAGTGCCAGATATGTACTGATTATGGTATAGCCAGAGTCCAGTCACTAGCAGTAATCGTACGTGTACTTGCTATATGTTTGCCTACAGTGTGTACTAACTAAAAGGTATTCTTAGCTTTAAGGGGATTGTTTTGCATTGTGTTTCTGTCAGAATATTAATTCAAATTCTATATTGATCTATGAAAAATGCTTTATCAACGAGGCTGTACTGTATGTACTTGGGCTGCGCTTTGAAACTGATAAGGTACGCGCTTATCAGTCGCACTCTCAATCGCCGTGGTACAAAGTATTGCCACTCGAGAATGAATCGACAGAAGCTAACGGAAAAAAGGAAATAAATCTGAAAATGAGCGCATAATCCGCATCGGAACTTGTCCTGCCTCCTATACCTCCCTCGCCGTCTTCCTTTGAGGCGCAGCTATGAATAGCTGCGGCATATTTATGAACCGAGACAATGATGGTGGTTCTCTACGTATGTTCGCAGCTAATGGCAACTATCGATTCCATGAGAAGGTCAAGGACAAAAGGCAACAACAGGCGACGTCATCAGAGGCCCCTAACTAACTGTATTATCTGGTATCATTACGAGTATATAAAGGTGCCTCCTTTTAGCTTTTGTGTGGCACGCCATGTATCGGTTGGCGGTTGTGTAATGCCCAAAAATAAACCATTATTAAGGTAATATTTAATTCAGAATTAAATGGTATATAAATATAATAATAATATAAGAGAAATTCCTCGGTTTATTCTATGGTCTCCACTTCGCCATCGCTATCAACGCCCCCGGACTCCAAATTAATTTCCGTAAGCTCTTGGTCATCTTCTTGGGGGCCCAGGTCCCCAGTCTCTATTCGAGGGGCATCTACAATATCCACTGGCTGCTCTTCCGCGTCTTTGGCAGCTTCTGCCATGGCTGCTGCCTGCTCAAACATGGGATTATCGAAGGCTCGTTCTCTGACTTCTCCGCTCTCCGGGTCATAGGCCATAATCCCCAAGCGATCAACACCAGATGAACCTCCTTCATGGGAACCCTCGCCACCAGGTCCAGTGTTCTCAAAGCGGTTAAACAGCAGATTCCTGCGCAATCTCACGCCCAAGTGTCGCCACCTCCAGCGCCTGGGATCGTGGATCCACTGGGGTATGCGATTCAGGTAGGGATTCTCGGGCATATAGTGGGCCAAGATGATAACCGAGACCAGGCCCACCAGAGCCATGCAGAAGAGAATCAGGAGAATGGATGAAAAGCTCACATTTGGATTGTAGGGGCGACCGGAAACCTTCAGGGTGGTGCCAAGCATATTCTTGGCCTTCATCAAAAGCTCTAGAAACTCCAAACTGCGTTCGCTGTAACCATGACGATCCGTTACCACCGCCTGCAGGTGATTGCCGAACTGCCGAGAGCCCACAAACTCCACGTGCAGATGGATCTGATCCTTCACATCCTGCTTCTCGATGAGCTCCCTTATCTGTTTCGTGACCTGTTTCTTATCCTGTTCGGAGCAGTGACTGGCGGGCGTCGAGATGATGGCCCCGCAAATGAGGCAACAGGAGCCCAAAGGACGCACGGGAGACAGGCAGTGCGGAACCTCACACTGTTCCTGGACATTGTGGCAAACAGGCTCCAGCAGTTGATCGAAATCCTTGTGGCAGCCGCACAGTTCTCCTTTATAGTACTCCACCTGCACGTCCTGGGCATTGTGGAAGAGGTATTGACCCAAATCCCTGGTCAGCAGTTGCTCCAAATAGAGTTTCGATATCGATGAGCCAGCCAGTATGAGCTGTCCCAGCCTCAGGTACTCCACATTCTCCAGGTCAAAGGCCAGCGGGCCATGGCCCTTGATTATTACTTGCTCATTGTCACAGGGAATCCTCTCGAGCTCTGGCACAGAGGCAGATAATTCGCTTATCGCCTTATCGATCCTCCAGGTGCCGGGATCAAACCATTTGCTGGACTTGGGCTCCCTTAGAAGAGCCACCTTTGTATGTTCACTTTCGCACTGGGAATTCTTCTCAGAACCAAAAGTTATGGTCGATTCTTCGGCCAGAAGAATGGCCCCGTTTCTGGGGAAAACAAAACCTTCAATAGATAGTTCCTCTGGCAAAGGCAGCAGAGCTGGATAGTTTGATGGGAAAACCACCAGATCCCTGTTACAGGGCATGTAACCATCTATCCAGGCAGAGGGATCCTTAAAGTCCAGGCCCCCAGAAAACCACTTGGTGGCCACCGTCGTCGAGCCATAATACGCGATAATCAGAAACCCCTGAATGGGCAGCAACCACAGCATGATGACGATGTGAACAGAGTGAACTCCCAACTAAATTTGTAATTAATCAGGGCATTTTTCTGACTGCCTTATATTTGGGGGCGTTGGCCCATCATCTCTGTGGAATTTGCCAGATAAAATTCTAGATAATAAACCATACATACATATATTCATAAAGCAAAAAATGGGACAAATAAATATATAAATCAAGGCTCATTACTGGTACATTGCAGATTTAAATCTCTATAAAATATGTATCTTATTTTACCTATGTTTCTGATAGTTTTTACTTTGAATTCCTTGAACTAAGCAATGCACGCTCCATAAATTTTTGTTTTAAAAATATCGCACTAATAAATGCTGGAAAACAAGCAACAAACATGTGTACCTATGAGGTTCTATACTATATTATGTACAGGTTCACATTTTTACTATAGATACCATTTACTATAAACGGATTTCGTCTAAAACACAGACAGAATTTTCTTATTTTCGCTACAACAATGCAATTGTTTGTCGGAAAATAGTTGAAGTTTATTTTTTTATTTTGATTGTGCTGATATAAACAATTTTCCCGCCCATCCGATGCTTGACGGAAGCCATTGGAATGCCCAAAACTGAAAAAAAAAGAAAAAAAGAAAAGCTGGCAACAAAAACAATTGAAAACCGGATGGTAATGGCACCGAAAAATACTCGTGGGACTACACATGAAAGCCCAATGAAAAAATGGGCGAGTGCAGATCTTCTGTTGATATAAAGCACTTTATGCTCACCAGATCAAAGTACATTAATCAAGGCCACGCAAGGTCGTGAAACAACAAACTAAAATCTTTTTGAAGTACAAAAATTATGCTCAAAACGTGTGGAAAGACGATTTTGACAATTTTCCCCTCCTTTAATGGGTAATTTTCCGTAACTATAAATAAGGCAAAAATAAAAACAAAAAATTAAGTGAATTTAAGTAAGAACAGGAGAGCTATATATTATATATTAATATTATATACCTCTTGACATTCGATTTATTAAGCCCATAAACCCCAGAGAACAAAGAGAGAATATTTAAAATAAATGCAACCATAAAATATTTCATCCTTTATAGGTCACAACTCGTTTAAATTATTACATTTTTAATGGTTTCGATACTATTTATAGGGAGTAACGTTTAATGTTAAATTCTTTGTCTCTCAGTAGGTCACATACAGCTTAAATATACATACATATATTTTAATTGTATTTATTATACTTCAGGATTTATAGCTTACGGGTCCTTTTCCTGGTTTATTTACCCATCGAAAAATGGAAATTTCCCGTTCCCATGATGACAGCCACTTTAAGATATTTTCTAGTGTTTTCCTTGGCTTTCAATTGTTGCCAAGTAGCTGCGAGAAAATGGCTGATCGATCGATCGATCGATCGATTTCCTAAACAATTTTAACGATATGTAAATGAGTGTTGACGCCGGCCAACTGCCTCGTATGGCATATTTTCGTTGGCGCCCCAAAGATAATCTGGCATTCGTCAGTTCCATAAATTTTGGCAACAAAAGAATTCACATAAACCGCAAACATCTGAGCAAATATAGATGGAAAACTCGAAAGATGCAGGGAAAAGTGCATCTGCCAGATACTCTGTAACTCACAGTTGTTGACCCCGCGCTGTGTGATGAAAAAAAAACCATGGAAAAAGCAGACAAACAAATAAACAAACATATGGCAGGCATAAATGCAAAGAATAATCAGTTTTCTTTCGCTCAATTTCGGTCACTCGAGACTTGAAATAACCAAAAGCGGCGGCGTCCTGCTTTTTAATTCCCCATAATTCACGGCATATACATATATCTCTTGGCAGAATCATAAATTACTTGTAGATTCGTACTCACCAGCGACCAGTAGGAGAGCAACTTGATTTTCTGGGGCAGCGATTCCGGAACAAGGCGACGGTTCAGGCTGGTCTTTAGCTTATAGCTGCGCTGGATCTCAAAGGAGCTGTAGTACAGTCCATAGGCGAACTGGCCCAGGGCGCACAGGTGTATGATTGTCACAAAGACACGCGACTTGTATAGCTCCACTTTGGTCATCTTGAGGATTTCCTTTCACAACAAAAAGTAGTCCTGCACGAACACAAGGGCCAATAGAACGTTGAAAGTTGCACAGGGGAAAAATAGTATTACAAATAACCTAATAGATTTTAGGGAATTTAAAGATTATTAATATAATTTTATGCTTAATGATTGAAATAAACTGGAAATTTAAGAGTTTCCCTTGGCATAACGTAATGGCCCTTAATGGCTTTTTACGTATATATTTTCCCTCTGTGTAATACAGTAGTTCTCCTAATGAGTACACAACAAAAGGTGACGCGTCGTCAAGGTGTTTCTTCTTGAGCCACGAAGACACCTCGACAAAGCGCGCACAAATTTAAATCAATATTTGCGTCACCGACATAAATATTTAAGCCCCCCAAAAAAAAAGAATAAAACTAAGGCTGGAATTCTAGAAAATCCGGCGGACTGCACCCCATGGTTATATGTTATATGCCAGTGTTTATAATTGGGTTATGTTCATAATTTGATGGTTTCTTATGGGCCATTTGTATTGTATTGTATTTGTTGATTGTTTCACATTTGTTTCACTCTTTAAACAAATCACCAGCACACGCACGGTATATGAATTTATTTCTCCTGATTTCTGGCTTTTCTCGGATATCTTCTGCCTTGACCGACGCTCCTCGCGCGCGTGCCACAACTGAGCGTATGGAAAACTGGAGTCGCACTGGATGCGTTGCGTTGCTCATACGCCGTGTTGCCTCCTGAGCTCTTTTTTTCCCAATTGTACTTGTGCTGTTGCTTCTGCTTGTGCTTCGGTTTCGGTTTCTGCGGTGTCGCTGTCGGTTATTCTCTGTTGTTTCGCTTCAGGTGCGTGTTGCGCATGTCCGGATTCCGGATTCCGGATTTCGCGGTTCCGGGAGTGCGTTTAATGGATCCATCACCTGAATGAAATCACACACACACATTGCAGCCCATTGAGATGCTATTTTTTCAAGTGAATAAACAGATTAGGAGCTTGCAGTCATCAGGAGATAACTTTGCGGAACCGATAAGCATCTTGTTTTATTTTTAGTGAGAACTGCGTCAAAGCAAAAGATAACAAAATAAGTCAGCTATTTAAATACAGATATCAAGCTTATGTACTATTGGTCAGTAGTATTCCTGTAGAATTTATGAGGCTTCTAAGGCGTAGTAATACGATTACAAAATAAATTGTTATTTTATAAACATGCTGGATTAAATAATATAAAATTAAAAGCAAATCTTATTAAATCTTTAAAATATGTATCTTTAAGGATGTAATTAGATAAATATATTCTGCAAAAGCAGCGTAACTTTATTGGTAATAGATTATTAATATATATAATATATCAATATTTTATATTATACATTGTGCCCAAATCAGGAACACAAAAAATGTAAATAAAGTTTTACAATATAAATCCTGAATAAAAATAAATCATATATATTATTAATTCTTTTTAAAACGATTATGAAATTAATATTATTAAAACCTTATCATACAATACGAGGCTAATTTTAAGTTATTAATATTACTTTTAGAAAAATTTAATTTTTCGTTTATTGATTGTGCTTTTCTTATGTGAAGAAATATGTTAAAATTGATTTAAAAACATGTCTTATGACGAAAAATTATGAAATTAATATTAATAAGACCTTATCATACAATACGAGGCTCATTTTAAGTTATTAATATTACTTTTTGAAAAATTTAAGTTAAAAACATGTCTAAAAAGAAAAAAAATTATGAATTTGATATTAATTAAACCTTATCCTGAAATACGATACCCAATTTAAGACTATGTACTTCTACTAAACCCAGGACGACACATGGAGAGAGTCCTTCCTTTAACTTTTTGAAATGCCATTTAAAAAATCGTTAATTTCCCGCCTCAAGGTTCCCTGAATGCCCGAAAACTTTGACCAAATGGAGCATCCGGCCATCGGTCACACTCGTCCAAGATTTATACCTGGTGTTTTCTTTCAAATTCAATGTAAAGTCATGTCGTAACCCGAAGCTGTACATTAAACAGACGTCTGCCAGGCTTTTCAAAATTCTCAGTCCAGGCACTTCCTCCGGCTGAAAACTCCAGCTCCGAGTCAAAGGCCAGTCATGTCGGCGGTCTCGAAGATTACTTTGGGCATGGCCGTGACCGTTTCCACTGCGATCATAGGTTATGTGCACTATAAACAATCGGCGGACCGGTAAGTAGCACCTTCGTGTGGCGTGTGGGGAAAGTACTAATTTAAGGAGCTTTTCTCCATAGCCTGAGGCTCCACGACGGGGTCTTGAGGGACGTGGAGCAGCAGCAGCGGCGAAAGCACGAGAACACCTATGCTCTGCAGCAGCAAATAGACATGACCAAGCAACTGAAGGCCCAAGAGACGACGACGTCGCCCGATAAAAGCCAAGCCGGCGAACCCGCGCCATGCAAGTGCAAATGCTGCACTGAATCGCTTGGTCGTCCCACCACTCTTTCTGGCTGTTCCAAACAGGCGGCTCAGGAGCAAAAGGGGCATCAACAGGAGGGGGCAGGAGCTGGAGAGACCGGAGGTGAAGCAGAGGCTGCAGAAAAAGCAGAAATTTGATCATAAATTTCCCACTTAAGGCGTGTTAATAGCTAAAAGTAATATAAACTCTGGATGAATGGCAGCACTTCGTTGTTAATGTTATTTTTTTTTATATTGTTGATGCTTGTACAGTTTCTTATTCTAGTTAAACTATTTTATTTTATAAGCGAAAAGAAAGAAAGAGCAAGCCCTTTGTCGGTTTCAGGGTTTTATGAATGAACAATTACCCAAGTGTTCAAAATACCAAAGGAATAAGTAAGCCTAGCCAGCCTAGGAGTTATTACAAGGAGTTTGAGCTGACATACAGTGCTCTGTGCTCTCTGAAAATAACTTTAACCCAAATATAAGCTCCTTGATTACAATTTTAATGTATACATTTAGTATTTATTACTCAATTTTATTATTTACGAATGTATATTAATCTGTATCTGTATAATTACAAATCTAATGGGCGCTCGGTAAACGTTATTTCGCGGGGGGTTTGTACATGGGCGGCGGTAGAACACACGCACACCCCATCATCATCATAATCTTTGCCTACTTCTAGTCCTCGGTTATGCTCTCCACTCTCTCCTTCCAAGTTGATAAAACAAAGGCGTTGTATAAAATAACGTCGAGAATAAAATACATGATGCTTGACGACGTCACTTGTCCGTTTCTTTTTCTTATAATTTCCACCGAGTCGAAAAACTGTTTTCTGGAGATTTAATAACGTCCACCGCCGCCGCCGCCGCCTCCTCCTCCACCGCCACCGCCTTTGCGACGATCACGATCATTGCCACGATCGCGTTCGTTGTTCAAGTAGTTGCCACCGCCGACGCCATCGCCTCGTCCGCCGCCCCTATCCCGCCTGCCCCTGGAGCCAGACCGGCTGCGTGAGCCGCGTCGACGGCTGCCGGGCGAGCGGGAGCGCGAGCGGGCACGACGGCGGCGGGAGTAGAGATACCGGCGAAGTTCCCGCGAAATTGGTTTCAAGTGCATGAAATTGCAGAAGCCGGAGCGAGTGCATTCGCCCATCTCGTATTGACGACAGCAGGCCTCGCGGAAATCGGTTACCGGCGACAGTTCCGAGTAAACTGGACGACCGCCAAACCAGCGGTTGTTCAAATCATTCGCAGCCTTCTCCGCATCAGCTTCGTTTCGGAACTTGATGTACACGTTGCCCACGAGGTGGTCCCCCAGATTGTCGCAAACGTTCATTTCCTCGATTTCGCCGTACTTGTCCTCGCATTCGACGAAGACGTCCTCGAAGAAGTTGTCGTAGTGCTCCTGCATCTCCTCGTCGGAGACATTGGCCACCAGATGCGAGCCATCGGCTGACTTGGCCGAGTTCTGCGGATTCACGTAAAGATTCTGAAGCAGGACAGTCTGCGAGAAAGTGGGTTTGTTGTGGATGCGTGAGCAGCGATCGCCGTGTCGGCAGGCGCCGATCTTAAAGTAGAACGAGCAGTTGACTCTGCGGAAAAAAAACTACGTTAACTACCTGGGATGTATGGGATCGACGGATTGTATGGCCAGCGCCATGCGACTTACTTGTCCTTTTCTGTGCCAAAAATGGATGCCAAGTACTCGGCCATGGTAGCGGCGGCTCTGTTGTGCGAATGCTGCTGCCGAAATGTGAATCCTAGCTGCGCGTTTGCCTCTCCAACGCGTACGTACTAGAAGCGCTCGCTCACTCAGTTTATTTTTCGCCAAGTTATAATTTATTTTCGGTTTTGCCGTAAAAAGCAGCGTCTGGTCTGGTTGTATTTTTTAGAGCGTTGCCAGCCCAAAATGGGGTTGGTTGTCACAAAGCGGCTATCGATACGTGGGTCGCTTGCGATAGTCACGACAAGGGATGGAAAGATTTTGAATATATTCTTCAAAAATATTTTCATAAATATGCATATTTGTAATTTTCAATTACTCAGCGACTCCTAAGACTCAGGTTGACAGGTTCAGAAAACAAAATACATAGCTAGATAGTATCGTGATATTCAAACAATCGTTAGTGGCGCTCTATCGATAGTATCGATAGTACACTCAACGTTTTCACAGCTCTAGGATATAATGCAACTCATATCGCTGAAATGCAATTAAAAAACTAAAATAATAAATATAATTACAATACTAGTGATTTATTATCGCGCAGAGATTAAGTGGTAATCATGATGTTCTCCTAAAACAAATCACTGGCCACAAACAGCTGTCGTTGCCCGAATTTCTCCACAGTTTTTGCACACCCTCTGTTTGCGGCAAAGGGAAAATAGCGAAGGAAAATCGAAACGAAAGAGAGAAAAGATAAGAGAAAAACCAAAACAAAGTAAGTTGTGCCTTTGTTTTCATCTTTTTCACAGCAGCAAGTAGAGATAAACTTATCTAAAGTGTTTATTATCGGTTATCGGTTTGTTAATAAAGTATTTTTGCTTTGTGACCGTCATTAAACATTGATAAAATTTGTATTATTATGATTATTATAAAATACTTAATAATTTTGAACTTTGCACCCACACAGAATGCAAAGCTGCTGGCACGATGGCGACGAGGACGCCATGGCGGCGCCGCCCATCTCCTGCGCGGCCACAGAAAATGCCAACATTTTGGGATCCCGACGTACCTTTGGCGATATAACCACCAATCGGCTGTGGACATTTCGCGTGCTGATGCACCAGGACATGGCTCCCAACGAACGGTTGGCCGTTGTGGGCAACTGCGAAGCCCTGGGCAATTGGCAGCATTCGGGAGCGGCCCTGCTTACCAAGAACACCAGCACCAACGAGGAGGACCAGGATGAGAACGAAAGCAATCTGTGGACGGGAGAGGTCTATGTGCCCCGCCACTGCGATACCGAATATCGCTACTTGGTCTGTGCCGTGGATCCGAGTGGGGCAGAGCAACCGCTGCTGGTCCGTCGCTGGGAAACTCAACTACAGGTCTAGAGCAATTGAGATTTTCATTATTCCTCCCTTGAAATACCCGATGGAGAGTTCCGTTCCGGTAGTCTCTTATTTAAACCACCTGAAATCTGCACAATGCACTAAAACAGCTCAATTTCCTTTTTCCTGCAGCCCAGGATCATCAGGGAGCTTGATGAGCAGCCTGCGAGGCAGCACTCGGATATATTCGGCTCGTTCCGTGGACAGGAGAAGGTAGACAGGGGATGGCTGACCCAGGAGACGTTGGTTCAGCTCAAGTTCTTCTATGCCCCATTCACGTTTAAGCAGCGGATGAAGCGACGGCATGTCCAGGTGAAAGTAACCCCAATGAATCTAAGTATACCGAGCGCCGAGCGCTGTGAGTCTTTTGCGCCTGTTTCACCGCTGGAGGATTCGCTGTCGAATGACACGCATGACACCAAGGAGAATGGTGGCGATTCCGCGACGGCGTTTGCCTTTAGCGAGGTGGTGGCCCTGACAGCCGATGATTGCGAGATCAAGGGCCAGGAGCAGTTCGGCATTGGGTGCGGGCCCAGCGATTTGGTTATCTTCCACATGACCGTGGCGGATCTGGAGAACACTGCCTTCTTGATCGATCTGTACACGTTCAGCTCGCGGGTGGCCAAGGAGGACGGAGTGCCGAATCACCTGGGCTATCATTATGTCCTGCCCAATCTGTTCAAGCGTTCCGAGGGCCACCTGGAGCTACCCATCACCTGTGCCAAGGGCCATCGTCCGCTGGGAATGATGCGGCTGGGATATCTCATCGTGAAACCATTCTCCCAGTGCTGCGACCTCATGGATATGAGCGTCAGCTATGCCCGCTACTGGAATAACAAGTGGACGGGTCTGGATGTGGGACATCGTGGCTCTGGTACCAGCTTCAAGGCCAAGGATGCAGTGATTCGGGAAAATACAATAACCTCGCTGAGATATGCCGCCGATCACGGTGCCGATATGGTGGAGTTCGATGTTCAGCTGAGCAAGGATCTGGTGCCGGTTGTCTATCATGATTTCATGATCTACGTGTCCCTGAAGTCCAAGTGCAGCATGCAGGAGCATGACTTTCTGGCCTTGCCCATGCGGGAGCTATCCTTGGAGCAGTTAAAGAAGCTCAAAGTGTACCATACGGCCGAGGGCCTGTCGCGGGAGACACGCTCCTTTCACAACGACGATCTGCTGGAACACCAGCCCTTTCCCCAGCTGGCCGATGTCCTCGACGCCCTAGACATTCATGTGGGCTTTAATATCGAGATCAAATGGTCACAGCGTCTACAGGATGGTAAAATGGAGGAAGAGTTCGAGCATGTGGTGGACCGTAATCTCTACATCGATTGCATTTTGGATGTTGTGCTGCGCAAGGCGGGCAATCGACGAATAGTTTTGAGTTGCTTCGATCCCGACATCTGTACAATGTTGAGGTACAAGCAAAATAGGTATCCTGTGATGTTCCTTACGCTCGGCAGGACTACGAGATATGAGCAGTATTTGGACCCCAGGGGCAATTCGATGGAGCTGGCCGTTTGGCATGCGGTGGCCATGGAGCTGCTGGGAATTGTGGCTCACACGGAGGACTTGCTGCGTGACCCCAGCCAGGTAAAACACCCAACTTGATGATACTGATGATGATGAACTCGTGAACCATTCAGCCACGCTGGGACGCTTTTAGGTGAATCTGGCCAAGGAGCGCGGCTTGGTGCTATTTTGCTGGGGCGATGACAACAATTCCAAAGACACTATCAAGCTGCTGAAGGAGCTCGGCCTGCATGCCATTATCTATGACAAAATGGATGTTTTGACCACCAAGGAGGTCAAGGTGAGTGTGTGTCAGCTCTATAAACATTGACTCTCCTTAATTAAGTGGATTCTTTGGCCTTTCTCCCTTTTTTTCTGTTTTAGCAAAGCGTTTTCCACTTGCAAGCCAAGGACAGCCAGAAGGAGCTGCTCAAATTGCAGGCCCTGGAAATGGGTCACGTCTGGCACACCTCTCCCGATGGCGCCGAGGAGCAGCAAGCCTAGAGGTCGGATGCCGGCATAGGAGCAGAACCTAATCTAGCCTCCACAATTGCAGTTTCATTTCCTCACACATTTTTCCTTAGCCAATTGCATTTGTTTAATTTCTTATTCTCTGTAAACATAGCTTAAATCTTTCAAAAAAAAAAAGAAAGGAAATTAAAGAATTGAAAACACTCGCATGTCAATATAATAAGAGCTTGTTTGCTTCGAGGGCTTTTGTACTTTAGTTTTTACGTTGGCAAAAACATCTTTTAAATATACGTCAGCAAACCTCTTTCAATCAATTTCTTTAAATAAATAACTTTTGAACATTGATGAGAATTAAAATTAAAGGTAATTAAAGCTGTACTTAAGACAATTACTTGTGTTGTGCCTTTTTCTCTGACCCATTTACTCCATCAGTTCTGATCTCCAGATATAATGGAAAGAATCACTAGAGACCTGACTTTTTCGGCACGAAATTGGCTTTTCTGCTTTCTTTGCGGTTTCGCTGAATTTTAATTGGGGAGATCTACCTTGTGGTAGATTGCTGGTAAACGATAAGCACAGTGCACAACATTTTAAGTAAAAATTGAACTGCTGGAAGCAGTTGTTCCCTAAATTTAAAACACCTTGAAATCCAGAAGTAACAATACCTGTCAAACATTTGTTTTTCTTTTAAAAATACAAATGAAAACTGAAATTTAAATAATGTTATGCTTTTCCAGATGTTATATATTTTATTCAAAATGATTTAATAAATCATGTAGCAGTCGAGCAGTTTGTAATTAAAACAAAATGAAATTTTTTTTATATTTTTGTTAGTTTCTTAAAAATTTTTGGAATAATTTTTCATATTAATTGAATTAACAGATTTTAAGTTACAGCGCAACACTGCGTATGAGTAATGTAAAGTTTTAAAAATTACTCATACGTAGTGTTGGAATTTGGCGCCCACAGACCGGCGAATGTCAAAACAAAAGAAATAAGAGGAGGAAAGCCAAACGAGGAAACAGAAATATATATATATATTTTATATTTTTTATAAAATGTTTTATATTCAATTAAAAATTCTTTAATAAATCATATAGCAATCGATTAGTTTTTTATTGAAATAGAATAAGACTTGTTATATATTTTTTTTTAGTTTCCTAAAAATTTTTGGAATATTATTAATAATTTTTCAGAGAGTTATAGTTTCTTTTCCTCTTTTAAAATCCAACACTGCGTATGAGTAATGTAAAGTTTTAAACATTGCTCATACGCAGTGTTGGAATTTGGCGCCCACAGAAAGGCGAATGTCAAAACAAAAGGAATAACAAGAGGAAAGCCAAAACACTGCGCATGCACTCGCCTTTCGACGAAGATGAAGTGGAACAACATCATCCCCGATGAACTGAGAGCTCTGAGAGCGAGGAAAACTGAAGAAAATTCCGTTGGTGTGTTGGTTGGTCGAATCGGTTTTGTTTCGAAATTCCTTTTCAGTTTGTTAAATCGCCTCGAACGGTGCGGAACGCGAATGTGAAGCGAGCGGAGAGGACAACACGCCTGTAGTGAGAACGGAATGGATAACAGCCCGTAGTGAGAACGGAGAAGGAGTGCAAGGAAACGGCGAAAAAGGAGGCCCAATCTAACCCCAAAGAAAAAGAAATAAATCAAATAAATATAAAGTGTTTTTAGTGTAGTGTCCGAATATTTTCCAACTATGTTTGTGGGCTCTGCGCTTCGAGACCGCAGGATGAGCGATTAGAGGTGAGGTCCATGGACCTGTGTGTGTGTGTGTGTGTGTATATGGGGGGCAGGACCAAGTCCGGCTTAAAGGAAGTTTCAGTGATATCCCAAAAAATAATATAAAATGAAAAAAAGGGAACGGAAAAATCGATGCGTGCGCGACACACACGTGTAAGGGGTCTCCGTTTACTCCGTGTGCTTCCCCCAGAGTGTGTCTGTGTGTGTATATATCAAGTATACGCCAAGTTAACCGAGGCAGGCAACTTCATACCCACAACAAAAACACACAGAAAGAGAGAGAGAGAGAGAGAACAAAAGAGAGAGAGCGAGAACAGTTACTACTACAACACGCTACTTACAAAACACTCCTGACCTACTGTGTGTGTGCCCCCCAGGACCTCCTCCGTTAAGCCACCTTCTAACTACTCTTACTTTGCGTGTAATGTTCTTTAGGCGGGTGTGGGAAGGAAATTTGGTATAAAAAATGGTAGAAGAAAAAAGAAAAGTGTAACACCGAAAAACTCATTTTAAATACTTGCCAAGAAGTGTGTGTTTTCTAGGGTAGCTCCACCACCACTCATTAGTGTGTACATACTCGCTTTTAAACTTATGAATATTAAAGCTGGACTCTTGGGTGTGCGTGTGGGTGTGTATAACACAATCATTAACATTAATCGCAAAGTGAATTCTGAATACCAGGCTGGCCAGTGTGTGTGTGTGTGGTATCTTGTTTGTTTTGTTTATAAAGCCCCCATCTTCATATATGTATGTATATGTATTGTGTGTGTGCCCGCCTTGTTTTTGTATTTTTATTGGCGCTGATTTGAGAATCTGGGAATCGGTTGGAGGGGGAGCAGCAGCAGCCGGTTGCAAGTAAACACATCCAATGGACAAGGATGAGAGTCGACAACAGAAAAAGAACAGCCTGGACAGGCAGGCGGACAGCACAAGACGCTGTTGCTCACTTTGTGTATAAATATATATAGGAATAGATACAGGGAGAAAAAAAATAGAGATAACAATTTTATTAACATTTTTTACCAAAGAAAATATCAAAGAATAAACCCCTGAGAGAGTTATTTAAATCATAAGTCTTCTTTAATATTATATTCTTGATATTTTCTTTATTTTTAACAATTATGGGTTCAAAATTTGACTGATTTAAGGGGGTACCCACATGTAATTAGAAATGAATCAAAAAGTATTATAATCAGCATGAATTAATCTTCTATTTGAACCTACTTGTTTCTTAAATAAAAACGTTTCAGTATTTTTTAAGAGAGTGCAAAGTCAAAACTAACTTTCTGAAACCAAAATTTTTTGTTCACAATTTTTCTGAATCATTTCTTTTGGGTTTTTTAGGTTCAAATAGAAGATACACTAATTTTAAATACGATTAAATTTGGTTTTTTGATTTCCGACTTGAATTAAGGGCTGAATCGTGTTCATAATGGGAGCACCGCGAAAATCTAGGCGCTACGCTGCGCTGCCACAACTCTGTCATTTTGTAAGATTTGGCTAATTAATTTTTTTATATATCACCCTTAATATTATTTTAATCTACCTCTAAAGTTTCACAAGAATTGGTTAACTATTTCCTACAAAAAACAATTTTACAAAGTATGTCCATATTTTGTCCGTTTACATGTGGGTCCCCTCTTAACGCACATTAAAATAAAGATAAATCTTTTTGGCCATTAATATCTATAAATCATTTTATAAATAGTAAAAAAAAAATACAATAGTCTCAAAATTCCAATATTATTCTAGAATAAACATAAATAAAAACCCTATCTTATTTTTTTACTGTGCACACATGCGGCTGTATCTAGATACATTTGTATCTGTGCGTGCGAGCGTGTAAACAATGCAGCGCCAAAACTAAATATTGTTTAAGAACAAATATTTGGCTTTTGTGCAAATCACGAAAAGGCAATTTCATTATTCCCTTACGTTCCGTTTTACTTCCTTTTATTTTATTTTTATGTACTTAAAAATATATATACAAATATATATGTATAAAGGGTTCTTTTCTCCTCGTGGTACTCTCTGTGATATTGATGACGCTATCGATGATATTGGCCGAAATCTATATTTAGTTCGATCTGAGCGGAAAAATCAGACCCAGAGTGGGATGATGCGCTTCACGAGCTGCTAATGGGTCAATTCGGTTGAAGCGAATATTATTGCCCATTTCCCCAGATAAATGGCTGTAGTTCGAGCATTCAATTGCTGTTGATCTTTAAAATATAAATATAAAAATCTATGCGGCGTAGAAAGTGCAAATAAAGTGAAATCAGGCATTGAATCATCGGTTTTCGGGGGCGATGGAAGGATGCATCCATCAAATGAGGTTCTTTTTCGAACTTCGGCGAAGCTGAAAGCCTCCTCCATCCGGCACACTTTTACACATAACTGAATCACTTATATCTGGCATTATCTGGCAGATAAACAAATAACAGAATCCATATGTATTTCCCAATGATTTGTATACACAAAATATTGATTTAGAATCGATGATTTGTATGCTTAACATTCATGTGGGCCATGTGCCAGTCTTTTAATGATTAAACTTGAGTTTTATTTATTAATTAGAGGGTTCTTGAAATAATAGTAAACAGTTTTAAAATAGAATTTACACATTATTAAATTATAACCAAGACAAAGACGGACCCCTGCCTGTTTTCTTTATTGGTTTTTATTCCCGAAATAGTTGTGCGTGTGCATTAAATCGACTTTTTACTCAGCACACACACACAAATAGAAGAATGTAGGCCATAATTACGAACCATAAACTATAATGGGGATCATACATATAAGCACATATCATATAAGCACAAAGGTGGATTGCCCTGAATTTCTTTTGGGATTATTCCACGGCAAATGATTATTATAAACAGTCTGTGAAAATATTCAATTATTTTTGTATTTGTTTAAAAGGAAAATTCCAACGTAACAACTGATAAGAAAAATTCCTATTTATATATATTTCCAGCGCCATGTTGTCCAATGTAGCCCCAACTTAGTGAGTAGCTCAAGGCCCAGGGCGAAGCATTCCAAGGATGCTTTGGGTTCCTAACCGTTCCTAACCATTCCTGGTTGAACCAATTTTCAAGTGGGAGTCCGCGGGATTGAGACCTGATCCCCTCCTCCTTCCCACACACACACCCCCCCGGAGGTTGGAGCGTCGTGTCGTGTATGAGTGTCAAAGTGCCTGGCAAGCGGGGCACGGATAATTGTACAAATCGTGGGCAAGGACAACGAAAAACATTCAGGTTGGCCAGCGAAAAATATTCATACAAAATATATTCGAAAATAAAAAGAAAAACAAGAAGAATCCCACACAAAACGCCCACATGCCATGAACACTTTATTTTGACTGAAAAAAACTGATTTAAATACTTTACTTTTGTATTTATTTATTTATGATTTATATTTCAGTTTAAACTTCAGTTTAAAGCTTAAGATTTGTTTAGTTATTTCTGTGAAACAATGACTTATATACCTAAAAAAATGCAACACTATGCGCATGCAGCCATGAATCTGATCAACATGGACTCGGAGAACCGGGTGGTGCTCAATGTGGGCGGCATCAGGCACGAGACCTACAAGGCCACACTGAAAAAGATTCCGGCAACGCGATTATCCCGCCTCACCGAGGCCCTGGCCAACTATGATCCGATATTGAATGAGTACTTCTTTGACCGGCATCCGGGTGTCTTTGCACAAGTGCTCAACTATTACAGGTGATGGTTTAAAAGGGGAAATCTTTATATATTTCCGGAAAATAATACCAAAATCTTGCAGAACTGGCAAGCTGCACTATCCCACGGATGTGTGTGGACCGCTGTTTGAAGAGGAATTGGAATTTTGGGGCCTAGACTCGAACCAGGTGGAGCCCTGCTGTTGGATGACCTACACGCAGGTGAGTCTGGAGACAGATCACTGCTAAATACTGTTAAATAATTTACTTATTTATCTATTTATAGCATCGCGACACTCAGGAAACCCTGGCCGTACTGGATCGCCTTGATCTGGATACGGAAAAACCGTCCGAAGAGGAGTTGGCTAGGAAATTTGGCTTCGAGGAGGACTACTACAAAGGCACCATATCCTGGTGGCAGGAGATGAAGCCGCGCATTTGGTCCTTGTTCGATGAGCCCTACAGTTCCAATGCCGCCAAGGTGAGTTCCAAGTTAAAGGTCTTTTATATTAGTCAACAATATGTTTAAATATTTGTTTGAAAATCCTTAAATAAAAGGTAATAAATACGTGAAATTGGATAATATAAAACTATTCTTTAATGGTACCAGTAAATTCTCATTAAATATAATTTTAAGGTCATTTCAAATGTTCAGTTGCTTAAATAAATAAATAAAAACACAATCTATTTGTAGAAACATTGCAAGAACATAAATAGCGCACTTAAAATGCTTTATTTCTTTGAGAAATGCTTTGAATTTGAATTTATATATGTGGAAAACACAAGTGCAGTTTATTTATAGTTTGCTTAAATGCATTATTGTCAACCAGTCACAAAGCATTAATCATTCCATCATATAATTAAAATATATATATGGTTTGACATGGAATTTTATTAGAAATATTTCAAAATAATATATTTCTCTTTATTTTTTCAGACCATTGGCGTGGTTTCGGTATTCTTCATCTGCATTTCGATCCTGTCGTTCTGTTTGAAGACCCATCCCGATATGCGGGTTCCCATTGTCAAGAATGTGACGGTGCGAACTGCGAATGGCAGTGCTGCCTGGTTTTTGGACAAAACCCAGACCAATGCCCACATAGCCTTTTTCTATATTGAATGCGTGTGCAATGCCTGGTTTACCTTTGAGATACTGGTAATATATGGTTCTATAGATCGGAATTTCTCTCTCTAAACCTTTTTTTTTTGGCCACAGGTACGCTTTGTCTCATCGCCAAACAAGTGGGAATTCATCAGGTCATCTGTTAACATCATAGATTACATAGCGACGCTTAGTTTTTATATCGATCTAGTGCTTCAGCGATTCGCATCGCATTTGGAGAACGCTGACATCCTCGAGTTCTTCTCGATCATCCGCATCATGCGTCTGTTCAAGCTGACGCGCCACTCGTCCGGCCTGAAGATCCTCATCCAGACGTTCCGGGCCTCGGCCAAGGAGCTAACCCTGCTGGTGTTCTTCCTCGTCCTGGGCATCGTGATCTTTGCCAGTTTGGTCTACTATGCGGAACGCATCCAGCCGAATCCGCACAATGACTTCAACAGCATACCGCTCGGCCTGTGGTGGGCCCTGGTCACCATGACCACCGTTGGGTATGGCGACATGGCCCCCAAAACCTACATCGGCATGTTCGTGGGCGCCCTATGCGCCCTGGCCGGTGTATTAACCATTGCACTGCCAGTGCCCGTCATCGTCAGCAACTTTGCCATGTATTACTCGCACACGCAGGCCAGGGCCAAACTGCCAAAGAAGCGGAGACGAGTGCTTCCCGTCGAGCAGCCGCGGCCGCCACGACTGCCAGGTAAGGAGGAAGGTATTTATATTCTTTAGCAGTTTATTTAAAAATTCTTTAAAAACTCCTGCAGGTGCCCCTGGCGGCGGCGGGGTCAGTGGCTGTGGCACACCGGGCTCTGGCCCTCACTCCGGCCCCATGGGTTCCGGCGGAACTGGACCACGTCGCATGAACAATAAAACCAAGGACCTGGTCAGCCCCAAGTCTGGTAAGTCTTGCCGGTGTCCCTTACTCGATATAGACTCAGTCCCACGATCCAAGCAATAATGCAAACAAAAAAGTACAAGAAAAAACTACTACTAAACCGAATTCGAGCTGCGCTTCAAAAAAAGGCACCAAATTATACATTTATCACTAAAAGAACAGCAAAAACAAGGACGTAATCGAGCCAAAGTATATTCCTAACCCGTCTTTAAAAGCTTGCACAGCTAGCACAGCCCCCAAGTTCGAGTTGAATGGATTAAATTAAGGCAAAACAAAAAATATATACACTGAAAACTTAGTGATAGTAACTACTCGTTATCCTTTGTGCCGTCTTCCTATCAATCGCTCAGAAGAAGAGTTACGCAACTTCGGCCCCGTAACGATTAATAATGATCTTGGGTGCGCTTCCCCCCTCTGGCTATACTATATATATCCATAATTTAACATATCATTCGTCGTGTGTACGTGTATATATGTACTCTATGTAATTACCATGCATTTAAGGCTTCTTTATTCATACTCGACTCATTTAATTCGAGCTTAGCTTTCATTTCACGCAATTTGAGTTCAGAGAGGGTTTTTGATGGAGAGATGATGGGTAATTCGGGGAGGAGTTCTATTGTTTTTCAAATGAACAAACAAACTGAACTTTTCAGCTTGATATAAAGCCCTAGATTCAGTTCCATTCAAACCTCCCAAAAAATGAAGAGCATTCTAGATTCCTCATCGAATTACCCATCGCTTGCCTATAAATGCTCCAACTCAAAGGTCCAGCCATAAAGCCCATCATATAAATACCAGATCTCGACTTTCTCTCAATAACCATCGAAGGCATTTCTGTATATTCCTCAATCAGTTTAGGATCTATTCCCAGCAAAATACAAGAATATGTATGGTATCAATTTATATGTATATTTATACTTTACAATAAGCTATCTCTAAAAGAATTACAATATCCAGATACGAGACTCTATATAATTTTTGATTTCACTCCAAATAGTTTCGTTTTACCTTAATATAATTTATTTTTTCATTGATGAAACGATCCAATCCAATACCCCCCTACAAATCTTGTGTAAATAGATGAATATACAACCATGATTGGCAAACCGCGCGACGGCAAAAAGAGCAGGCTGCTCTAGGCCGTAGAACATGACAACATCAACATCAACAACATCGACAGCAGCAACCACAGAACCAGAATGAAGAACCAATAGTATAACCATCTCCCCCCACCCCCAGAAAGAAACTTCCAAGCTAAGAACTTTTCAACAAATTTAAGAATCTGGCAAACTGATTTATGAGTAAGCGAAGGAATAACACGGAACACTGGATAGCAGAACAGAGAGATCAGGGGATCAGAGGATCAGAGGATCAGAGATCGCAACGAATCAGAGATCAAAAATCAGAGATCACAAATCACAGATCCCAGATCAGAGAGGATGCAGGAGAGCCTGTGGTACGTTGGATCGAAAGCTCACACACACTCCTGGATGCCATAATACCCATAGATATGATTATGAATATGAATTACTATGTCGGCGACGTCTGCTACTGCTATCTACTGTTACTACTACCACTCAACAACCTGCTATATAATCGTATATATACTCAACATATGTAATTTTCTACGTGTTTTCTACTCTCTCTCTATATATAAACTATATATATATTTCTCCACCTATCTTTATATAAATAATATTTACTATATAGATATATATTACCATAAATATATATCGTGTACGTGTTGTTCTTCAGTTCTGGCTCGTTCGTTTCTTGGTTACCAGTGTGTATTCTCTCTCTCTCTCTCTATCTCTCTCTCTCTTGTTGTGTGTGCGTGTGTAATTTTTGTGATTTTTTTTTTATTTGGTTTTAGTCTCAACCCGAATCGGAGGACCCCCTTCCCTTAGCTGTTAAATTTAAAAAGAAGACAACGTTGTATTTGTATTATCTTGAACTCTTGTATTTCAGATATGGCCTTCAGTTTCGACTAGAAAGAAAGACAGAAAGATATTTTGTAATTTGTCAAGACACAACCAAAATATATATAGAAAACATAAAACTCGACAAGAAAAATCAAATCGAAAAGCAAAAAGAAACGAAAAATCAAAAATGAAAGCAAACCTCAGTAAATGTAAAGAAATCCATCTATCATGCAACCTAACATCGTAAGAAAACCAAACCTCGGAGAATCTCTGCTGGGCGGGTGTGTGTTTTGGTTTAAAAGCCATTTTTAACCCCCTCTTAAACCCCACCCAAACTTTGAATCTGTCGCTCTCTTTTCCGAACCCAAAAACCCTGTCAATTAGTTGAATAACTTGGAAACCAAATATAGCATAGTTTGTAGCGCCAAGCAGAAAGCCCTACTTAGTCCCCGAAACTGAACTTTATACCTTTCAACATATATTTATAATCATATTTGTATATAAGTGATGCATGCTGCATGAGTTATTTACCTGAATCTTGAGCCCGGAATCTTAGAGAGTGTGTTTGGTTTGGTTTTTGAATCCCCCTAGCTGTATGTCATGTGTGTCTGTGAGTTGTTGTGTTCGTGTTCGTACTACACCCTTCCCAGGAAACCCTAAACACCCAACGCCACCACCTCGTATATCGCATATATATATCGTAGTAACCAAGTGCACCCAGTAATTACTATCAGCAAAAGCCTGAAACCCGCCCTCTTAAAAACCGTAAAACTTAAAACCTGCCAAGACAAAATTCAAGTTAAACGAATTTGGTAACTAACCGAAAGTTTCATGAAAATAATATTTACTTTTCTCTCTCTCTCTTTCTCTCTCTTTATTCCTTCTCTTTTTCTTTCTCTGTTTCCGCCACTACACCACTTCCTGGACTACTTCCCCCACTCTACTATATAAATATATATGTTTATCTATTGTTTCCGGCTATATAACTCCACTTCCTGTTCCTGTTCCTACTTCCTAACCAAACCGAAAACCCGACAACCGATAATCTCTTTCTGTTCTTCTGTATTCTGTGCGGGGTTAAAAACAAAAAGTTGCTCAACTTTTCGCAGGTCCTTTGGGCGCTAGTATTGTGGCCATGAGTCCCAGGACAATGCTGGATCTCAATCCAGCCTTGGCAATGGGCAAGCCGGCGTTCCAGCCGCGTATACCCACACCACTGGCAGCCACACCGCCATCGCATCAGGCAGGAGGAGGAGGAGAAACGGGAGCAGGAGGAGGAGGAGGTGGAGTTGCAGGAGTTGCAGGAGTCACTGCTCCTCCTCCAATGCCCAGCATTGCCGTCTCCACCACGGCCAGTGTGGGCAAGGATTCGGGCATTTCGACAACCACTACAACGGCGACCACAAACAGCGGCCTGGAGACCAGCAAAAAGGCCTTCCTCTAAACTTTGGAGGCAGCCAAGACTCAAAGCCACCTGATATCTGATAACCTATAGAGCCCCCATAATCATCACCCGGAAATAAGCAATATCTCGATTCGATATCATATAGCCTTAGCATACGTATAAGGAGTACTTCAGAGATGGCAAAAGGATCAAAAAACGGATACCTATCACTACACTGATAGAAAAAAAAAAGTTTACTTTCGAGAATTTGTGCATTCTCAAAATTAATTCTTAATATAAGTACGAAAATTCTTAAAGTAAGATTTTTTAGGCTTAATTCAAGACCAAAAAATACTAGATTTAAGATTAAAATTCTTCAAGGAAGAACGAAAATCTCAAAAGAAGAACGAAAAATTCTTGGGATGATTTCGTGACCGAAATGGTCACGATTTTATGACCAAAATTCTCGGGTATTTCTATCAGTGTACTGATCAGAGATCGTTCTTGTTTTTATTCGACTCTCCCCTTAGGTTCTCTATGAAAATGAATATCATATATTCGCCCAGCTAAAGGTAATCACTGATTTACTGGCTCTTCAAAGGTTGTTTATTTAAATATATTATAACTACAGCTTTTAGGATTATTATTAATTAATTATAAGTTCAGTTTAATTGTATGTCATATCAGCGGGAAGCAAAATTGAAGCAATATCAAGGGAAAAATACCAATGTTTTTAATTTACGCGAAATCATATCAGTAAATTATTTTTAAAGCCGATCCAGGGCCATCTCTGATCATCATATCACACGATCGATCGAAACCTATCAATATCAAACGCCTAAAACATAACCCTAGCTAAAAAAATATAGATAATCCGAAATTGCTTTTACCAAGACAGAAGTTTTTAACCATATACGAGTATATATATTTACCTTTTGCAAGCTTACTAACGATCCAGTTTTTTACATTAAATAGTTATTAATAAATCGCTGAAGAATGTACATAATCCTAGGATGCTTTATACTCGGTTTGCCAGTTCCTTATGCGTTGTGTAAAGACTCTAAAGCTTTAATTTAATATATATATATATATGCCTATATATACAAAAGTACTTGTAAACGGGAAAGGAAACTCCAAGGAGAAGCTTTACCAGTTGAAGTTTTGCCTAATTAAAAACCAAAATCAATCGAAAAACATTTCACAAACGCGCACATCCTTGGCTCTGAACTCTGTTTAAAAAATTCACATGTTGACTTTAACTTTTCTGGCGAACTTAAGAAAAAACAAAACAAAACAACAAGAATTAAATAGGTAAATAAAACAAATTAAGGAAGGTGCACAGGAAAATGGAAGAGTTTGTACGGGGGGAAAAACAAACAAAATTTCACATCACATTCGGGGATAAGCTCCTTCTAGACTCTTCTTCTCCAACCACCAAAAGTTGGCTTACCTATATCAGGCTAAGAGAGGGCGGAAAATTGTGAAATTTTCCCCGCTTTAAAATAATTTCTAAAAGGCAGTTCCTTATTCCCTTTCAGTTAATTGAAATTTGCTAAATTTGCAGCTGGGGTTCCCCCCCTTCATTTACCCAATTCTCTTGTACATTTTGAATATAAATATGTTACATATATCTCTATCAGCAAGCATACATATATTTGTAAGAATAAACATGATTATTACTAAGAGCAAGCAAAGGAAAAAAGTTAATAAGTAAATAAAAATAAAAGGCGACGAAACTTAGGCAACATTTTGGATCGAAGAATGGGCAACAAATAAACGAACAAAGCAAGCAAATAAACAAAAATTTGTTAAGTTTTTACAATGAAACAAACGAGCGTTAATAAGAACTAAATTAATATAACAAATATTATACTTGCAAGCTATATAGGAAATGGATGCAAACAATTGTTTATATCGTTTTTCATTTACCATTTTCTCGCTATGATTTCAAAAAAGAAAAAGCTGTTTTTTAAATTGTATAGTTAAGCAAATTGTATACTATTTGAACTAAAACGGAAACAAAACCAAAAAAACAAATGAAATTGTTCTCTCAATAATTCATGAACAACAAACAAATTAAACTAATTATATATACATTTATATATATATATGAAATTTAAAAAAAAAAAACAAACAAACAAAAACAACATAAAAAGAAATGCAATAAAGAAATCTATTGAACACCAAAACCGAAGCTGAGCAATATTCTTGAGGGAGGAAACGAAAGTGGAAGTACTTCCCTTGGAGTTTAGATAAACAATATACATATTATTTAATATTTGCAGGCGTGGGAAAAAATGGTAAATATAATATAAATATATAAAAACTAAATTAGGTAGTAAAATATTTGATATTTACTTATCTCATTAAATATTTTAACCAAGAGGTTTATACTCTAAGGTAAACGCAAAGGTATTTAGTCCATAGTAAAATTTCTATACTTTTATCTTTCAAATAATAATCTAAATTATTAAATCAGAAGCTCAGCAATCAGTTTTAAACTTTTGCTAAAAAGTAAATTTTATTAAATAATAGACAAATTATTAATATTCAATAATTAACTTTATTTTAAACTCTTCAGTCCATTTTACTAAGTTTCATTGTCCGACTGGCAAATAAAATTTGCCTTCAATTTACAATCGGTTCCTCCTAGTATTGTCTTAGTCATTACGATACAATGGTTGCGTTCACCAGAACAACATGATCACTGATCACTGATGGATTTCTATCGATAGTGCGTGTCATCCCTAATTTTTTGCAAGATTTTAGTGAACATGATCACCAAAAAGGGATCGTAAAAATAGTCCGCTACCTTTTCGCGATACTGATGGATTATATCGATGGTTGAAGTATCGAAATGAAAAATAGAGAAATAAGAACGTAACTAAAGGAAAAATAAATTATTATTAATGAAAGCAGTGGTCAGTCAATATTATTACTTATTTTTAACGAATTGATAATTATTTATATAATTATTATTATGTTTTTGTAAGCAAGAATGAAGTGTACAGTGCTGCATTAGAATGAAATAAATTTGTCAGCACGCCTTTTCAATGAAATAAGGCACAACATTCAGCAATAAATTATTTTATGAGGTCTCTGGTCAAAAACTATTACTTGGACAATTTTAGGAATATTTTAAAAAGTCTCCAGTTGCTTTTTAGTTACTGTTACCTGTTGTTTATTTAAATTATCTTATAAGCAAATTCAAATCAATGTTGGCGGGAAGCAGGAAGATAACGATAGGTTCCAAGCCGATGTTTTTTGAGACGGCGTAATGATCATACGCGTTCACCAGAACAACATGATCACCGATCCCTGAGGGATCAGTAATCAGTGATTATGTTGTTCTGGTGAACGCAACCAATTGTTGATGTAGTTTTTATATTGAGGTTGCTTTATCCACTTTAAAAGATCTATTGGCTTTTTTGAGGCCACGGATACGTAGTGGCCCTCAGTGACCTGATCGTTTATGCCCAACCAGTATCCGAATCCATCGCGAAGCTTATCTGCTACGGAAGAAAGTTCTTCCACGTTCGAAAAGGCAGCTAAATAGCCGCCCATTTCAAGACACTTTTCCTGGGCAGTAAACCAATCCACTTCATCTTCCACTATTCGGAAATATCTCGTACCTATTCCGAATACGGTCCGAGACTTCTTCAATGGCTTCTTGGAAAGCATTCATCTTATCCAGTATTTCCTGTAGTTGATTTTCCATTTTTGTCTGTACCGTCTGCAGTTGTTCTTCGACTTTTGTCAGAACCTTCCGCACGTCCTTTAGTTCTGTTTCCATGGTTATCTTCCATTGGTCCAGTTTATTATCAACCTGATCGGGATAGGGCTCGTTGATCAGACATACGTAGTTCGACTGACGGTGCTCCGCCGAGGATGAATCCCACAGCAAGCCAGATGCAGCCAGTGCCCAAAGGATATAGGTTGCGAAGTGAATCATCCTGGAACTGGGAGTGGGCTCACGACCGCTTAAAGTGAAAGTTTGTGAAGAACTGATTTCCGAAATCATTAGATTAGGCATTAGGCGACGTTGCTCTGTCTGGGCTCGTGATTATTTCCCCCAAGTTTGTTTATATGCAAGTATATGTATATATTGAAAAACATTTATCAGCAAAAAATATAAATTATAGCTCAATTATTTGCTGTCTTACTTCGTGCCCGAAATCTACATTTCATTCAATTTTCGAATTTGAAATTCCATTAAAATTCCGCACAGTGAGGGCAAAACCTGGACTTGGCGCTTTGGGAACCACTTTATGGCCACTTTCGGCATTTGTTTCGATTTCATTACCAACAACAAAAAAAAAAAGAGTGCTATTGCAATAACACAGCTCAAAACGCTTAGCTCCAGCTCTGGGGGCCGTTCGGCAAATAAACCGGCAAACAAAAGGCAACAACAAAATGGAAAAGGCAACATTTTGGACCCTCAGGGGCCTGACCTTCAACACTCTGGCATAAAGACCCAGATAAAGCGGAGCCCGGGGAAGGTAGGTACATGGGTCCAACCAAGTGTAAATCTCCACTCACCTCTTTTTCGGCCTTTTGGCGATGGTCCAATAAAGCGCTTCATTAACCAGAGACTACTACTAACCCCCCTGTGTGTAAGCTACCCATCCCCCGAGCAAAATGCCCCTCGACCTATCTCTATTCATCCAAAAACCAAAGCTATTCCGGACTCGCCTCAATCAACAGTTGGTTCCGGGTTGATTTTTGAGGGTGGTTTGGTTTTTTTTTTCGAGGAAGAGCACCAAGACTTTTGTTTTTTTATTTCATTTATTTTTTTTTACTATCTCCCAAAGCATCAGTTGGTTGACAGTCCTCCGGGTGAACTAATAATCCATGAAATTTCAATTACAAGTCAAAAATTATACGCCAAAACACAGAGAAAAATGGTTAGTTAATAAAATTTAATATTTGTTTACCTTAAAGAAGTTTTTTAAATACCAAAATGTATAGCCTGGGTGGATAGTCTATATAGTTCCAGCATCGAAGGCTCTTTTAAATTAATTAAACATAAAAATTTAATAAAAAATGTGATTTAGCTATGAATTTTCCCTCACTGCTCTCATTGCTCTCTAAGTGTAAGTTGTAATCATTGAGAGCTCCGGCTGGAAAAACATGGTTACTATATACATATATATGTTTTTTGTTTGCCGACTATTTGCAGAGTTTTCCAGTTTTCGCAGAGTTTTCCTCTACTTTCCTTTCCATTTTTTTGCGGGGGGGTAAAAGCTCGCTCTCTCAACGCGTTTCTCTTTGGAACTTTTCCTCAATGAAGCTCGGTGGTCTCTTTGGCTATTTCGGCTATTTTGCATTGCCTTTTGCCCGTAGAAAGTCATGACTTTCTCTTAGCAAAGAGCGGAATTGTGATTGTGGCATTGTGGGTGTGGGAAATGGAGATATTGCCTGCCGGTCTGGTCGCTTTTATGGCCAAAATGTGTGCTTTTCTGGCAGCGCCAGTTGAATTTCGACTGCCTGACGAGCAAGTCTGTGCCGCCGCGCTTTTTCTCTCGCCCGCGACCGACCGCGTCGTTGCACGGTCTCTTTTCTCCGCATTTCCCCCAAGCAAAGTGCTCAGTGTGACAATTTTCGCCCACAAAAAGTAAAAAATTTACATAAAATAGTACACAAAAAATAATAATAAATAAATAAAGGAAAGAGCTGTCGTGCAAGGAAATAAATATATAAATATATACAAGAAATTCCTGTGTCAAACAGCGACGGCAGTGAGTGCCGCAATGCTGCCGCTTTCGTGCATTCACCGATTTTAGGTTCGTTGCGGGATTTTCCTATTTTGAATATTAAAAGGCAAAAGTGCGAGGACAGACGGACGTTCAATAGCGTAAAATGACGCTGACAGTTTTCCACGACCCCAGCTCCTCGCTCCCCCAGCTCCCAGTTCCGTTCCCCGGCGCTCCTCAGGTTTTCCTTTGGCAGCGATTAAGACCAGTCAAAGTTGTTGGCCCGGCCCGTTGCCTGGCTACGTTTACAAGAGCCCAGAGATGCCGGAGAGATGCCATGCATTATACATAAGCTCCAGTAGTGAGAGGCCTTGCACCGTTCAAAAAATGTATCATCAATTATTTACCACTTTTCATGCCACAAAATAGTTTCAAAATGTGGCACCTTTAAGTTGCTTATTTTGTGGAATTAAAGTTGATTAAACGAACTATTTGATAGAAAACGGATTCAATTTGCCACAGCATAAAAATCATACATTTATTAATATATTTAAGCACCTAAAAGTTCTATAAAAGCTTCTAAATTATAGCAGAGAATTTTTAAAAAATATTTTCTGACTTGCAATGTTTTTAAACGACACCTAAAATAATATATTTCCTTAAGACTTATTATTAAATTTTGGTTTTAAATTAAATTGTTCTCCATTTTTTCTATTTTTAGTAACATTTTTTGAAACTTTAAGACTTTAACAATACATTTATTGAACTATGAGATTTTATTCATACTTTTAGACACTTTTTATATTTGAATTAATGTTTAAATTTTTACTTTATGACTGGTTTTAATTTCGCTGACCATTGGTTTCTGATATTTTTATTTATTTTAATGATAGGGGATTCCTATAATATTTTTCCTACCAGTTGTTAAACCTTATTGAAGTCCACAAATATTCTTTTCGATCAAGAATGCTGGTGAAAGCCTCAATTTTGGAAAATGTAAGTAAACAATTAATATTTCTTATGGCAAACGTCTATCAAACATTTTTGTTAGCCGCAGTTGCAGCCTGTTTCCTGGTCATGACGCGTAATTACGATTAGTTTTTGGCTAAACTGACATGTTAAAATTCATTTGTCAAAATTGATTAAAATTCTCCAGGCAGATTTTTTCCTCTGTGAGCGGGTAAAAGTGAGATGGGGAGGAAAAGCCGAGCGAGAAAAGAGTAAAGTGCTAGTGGCTGCTGCTGCTGGTCTCGCAACTAGATTAACTGTGAGTCCGAGCTCTTATTTTTCCCCCCCTTTTTTTTCTTCGAATCTTTATTATTAGCCGGGCGATCGGAGTGGGTCCCCTGAATATTTGGTCATTGGACACTTTGGCGGTCCGTCCGCACACTCTCGTTATATATTAATGACAATTTGCCCTGACAAATATTGAATCGATTGTAATGGTTTCTGGCAATGGTAATTGTATAGCTCGATGCGGTTAGTTAAGGGGTATTTCGAATAATTGCGGTGGGGCTTTGATTTATTGAAAATGTGAAGCACAGGTCGTGCATTGTATTAGTTTTGAATGGATTAAGATATCAAGTGTGCGGTTAGGACGGGTTAGGTTAGGTTTTATGAGGACATTATTCCGCTGGAATAGATTTTTATATCAACAAAAGTATTGTATTGAAAATATTAAATTTTTAAGAAGAAAGTTACTTATTTATACGATTTTACAATCATAATTTTTATTCTATTAGAAAACATGAAATTTGTTAACTATTCAATGTCATTATTATTTTTATGAGGCATTCTTCTGCTGGAATGTTAACTAAATATTCTTCTAGATCAAAAAATGTCAAAGAATTGATTAAAATTGCAACTATTAATATTATTTATATTGTTTTCCGATTAACTTATAAAAACCAAATACTTTTAAACAGTTTTCCCCTTGAAGTTAGCAATTAAGAACAAAAACCCATTCGAAAAACGCAAATATCAAAAGAGATTTGACATCAAAAGTTTGCTCAACGACAACCGGCGAGTGACAACCTGACAATTACGCGAAAAACCCCCAACTGAAGCCGCACTGATACCGGGAATAAATGGCGAAGGAAACTTTATACCGCAAAAGTCTCAGTCCCAGAGTTTCCTTGAGTTTTCCCGCCTGTGTCGCCACAAAACCTCTGGCATACTTTTGGGCAAGCGCGCTCGACGGTTGGAAAATTACACAAAAAAAAGAAAACTGTGCGGAAAATCAAGGTATCCAGCGGGTCGAGGCAACGTTTAGCACAGTTCTTCGGTTAATTTTTTATGCGATTACCCGCCAGGGCAGCTGGCAGGCGGCAAGCTGTAATTGCATTTTAATATTGATGATATATTGATGGCGACGCTTCGCGATGTGTGTGGATGGATCTGCTGTGTGTTCACTTCATTTATGAAATTTACATTTATTTCATTTAGTGACAGGGCCACCTTTTTCGGTTTTGATTAACGCCCTGCTGATTGGCACACGAACCAGCAGCTCATTTGCATAGTTTGATTTCCCGATTCCCGATTGCCATTTTGGTATTCCAATGTTGACACTAGCCGTCAGCTGGGACAACAAGCAGCCAGCGAAAAGGTGAAAGCAATGCGCACTTTTCCCTGTGTTTTGTCAAAAAATCAATTGAATGTTTAAGTGTCAGTCAGCCAGGACACTTCACACGAACAATTTTCCACTCGCCCTCACATTACACCACGCGGCAACAAATGCTAGGAATAGAAGAGGAAAATAGCTGATGTTTTGAGATGAAAAAAATGTATTAAATATATATATCTTATAGTCTTTGATATCTAGAAATTTATAAAGAAAAAATATACAGTCTGGTGAAGCCAAAACATTTCCTTTTAATTCTTTATGCTCCAAGGATTCATTAGGACAAAGGAACCTGTCTAAATCAACGCTTAACTCCCTCTGCTTGTCTTTGTTTCAACACTAAAAATCTAGGACTAATCCTCTGACTTTTCTTTGAGTGAATTTTTCCATTTCCCATTTACAATATTAAATTTGTGTCGAAGAAGTCGTGACGAAGAGTTTGGTCCTGTTTTGTCCCTTTCCCTAGATTTTCCTGCTGAACTCTGCACAACATTTTTTCTCCCCTCGCTCTTCTCGCTCACAAATGCATTATTTTTATTTTTTGTTTTTCCCTTTTTTTGTTTTTCCTCTCTTCACTCGAATAACAAGTTCATTCCGAGTCCTGTAAACAATGGATTCCCATCACAACAAAATGCGTATATGTCAATCGAAAGTATTTCATTTCATTTCGTCCTCAAAAATTGTTGCCAACAAAACCTTTTTCCGTTTGTTTGCAGATTGGCTTATCTCAGATTTGTCTATGGATTTCGATTACACTGAAATGGATATTTTGTGAGGCTATGTTAACAGAACATGCCAATTATTTATTGATTAGGCGGCACAGACATTAAGATTTATCTTTGAAAAGACAAAAAAGGGACCGAAAAGCGTATCAATATCCAGGGATTGACCTGAGAGTCTGAAAAGTCATCGAGTTGGGAGCCATGACCTCTTCTGGGTAAAATTTTCCAATTTGAGGCAATTTGCAAGTGGCCTGGACAAAGTTTCTAATTAGATGATGGGTGGAAAGTCATCGGCATAAAGTGTGGATAATTTGCATATTTCTACTACAACGAAATATTCACGAAACATTGAATAGGACTCCTCTCTCTTTTGGCTAATTTAGTGACTTTAAAACTTTTGTAAATTCCTAAGTGTATGCTAATGAAGAGCCTCAAGTTGTGCTTACAATTTTGTGGAATTCTTCTGCTTTTATTGGTTTAACTTTTTGATTTCTTTGCAGCTTTCTTCAGCTTGATTAAGTTTTTGGTTAAATCATGGCTTATAGCGTTGAATTTCACACTGCATAAGTATGTCTATCCATTATTCATTGATGATACACGAATCTGCCAACTCCTTGAGGCTAATTAAATAAAGCGGAGAAAAGGCAAAGGATACTTTGCATAAAACTGAATAATAATTAGGCATTGAAAGCGATTTAATGAATTTAGCGATTGTTGATTGTTAATTGTATATTAATGAGCGGTCTTCAGGCTTCTCTAATTTCGATTCCAATCAATTTTCCGAATGCCAAAAGACATTGCAAAATATTGCCACACAAAAACTCTGGGAAAAGATTTTTTCTCAAGTATTAATTCTCAAGTTTTGGGAAACTGCTTAAAGTAGCAGATACCCTGCAGTGTTTAAACCAATTAGTTTGAATAATTCGTTGGCGCTTGTATCATTTATAACTCCCTCCCCCCCCTGAAAAACTTCTTAATCAAGCCGCAGAAACCACACAGCGGTTTCCCTCCTGGTTTCCTGGGGTTTTCCATTTCCCACAAACAGAAAAGAAACATTGCTTAATTGTCCTTTGGTGCGCTTTTCTCTACTCTTCCTGGCTATGAGTTTCTCCCCCCGATTTTTGGGTCTAATCCTGAGGGGGATACCGTCCAGTGTGCATCTTATCTTAAGCACTTGCCCGAAAACGCATTGACAGCCACTTGATGGTGCGTTTTATTTTTAGTTGCTGGACCTCTGGCAGTTTATGGCTTTGCAAATCCTTTATGATTTAGTGGAGTGTCAACCCCCCGTGGAAATCCCCCTCTCGGCTGTCACATAAACCGATTAAACTTTGAGCAGCTTATGCATTTTGTATCTGTCAGCTATCTGGTATCTGGCAAATGTGCAGCTCTAAGCAGCCACCTCTTCTTCCCACGCTGAAGCTGTGTCTTGTGTATCCCCAAATACAAGGAGATGTACACTGGAATATATTAAGGATTAAAGACTACAAGTTTTGATAACAAATTTATATTTAAAGCACTTGGAAATAGTTTATAAATATATCCAAAAGAACCCTTTGTACAACTCGTAGGAGTAGGAACATCTCTTAAAAGACCTTTCATTTTTCCCATTTTCTCCCGAGTTTCCTTTTCTGAGTGCACACACATCGATGGCCCATAAACTGTAAATGTTTCTCCATTAACGAAGCACTAAATTGTTGTTAAATTTTGATCCATTTCGAATGGCACTCCATTTCCCTGACTCTCTTTCTACCAAAATGTTTTTGCAATTATCTTTGCCCTGATGGCTTTCCTTTACTTGATATATATTTTCTTTCTTTTTCCTTCTGCCTCAAAGCACCGCAAATAAACATGCAGAAAGTTTTCCCTACGATTTGTTTATTATTATTTCTCATTGCTCTTTGAAGCAAGTCAACTCTTTGCTTCATTTTAAAGAAGAATAATAAAATAATGGGTATTACACATTTATTGTGCAGGCAACAAAAGCCGTTAAGGAGCAGGAAAACAAAAAACAGCCAAGAATAAAGGGAATTCAAAAAAGTTGCTAATGTTAGAGAGCTTCAATGGGAACTTCATTGGGAATGCTTTTTGCTGAAATAAGAGAGAGACTGGAGAACTTTAACAAAAACAGACAAAGGCTTATCTTCTAATTGAAAATAATTAATTTGTATGCAAAAGGGTCTGGAAAATTAATTTTCTAATGAAAACTTCTAGCAGTTATTCTTAAAGTTAACTTTAAGAAATATTTTAGAACCATAATACGTTGCATTATATATTCTATACATATTTAAAACACTTCCTCGATACTTTCTCTTTGGAAATATTATTTATTTTTGAAAGTAAGCCTCGGTTCGTTGGGACTTGGCTGCTTTTTAACTTTTCCTTGGTTATTTTTGACCTGAGCCTTGAGTGGTGCCGTTCGCCTAATTTATTATTCAATTAAAGCTGCAAAAAGTAAACTTTAATCGCAGAGCAGTCATCAGAAAAAGGCCCCAAAAGACACTAACGAACACACACAGACACACACCGGAGAACACACAATAAAAATAAATATGGAAAATCGTGAGTGTGTGCCAAGAAAATTGCAGCAATATTTTCGTAGCTTTTCGTTGATTTTTTTGCACTTTTCTCGTGTAGCTTTTTGTAATCGATTAAAAGTGCATGTCAAACTGTGCGTGTGCCCGCATTTTCCCATTTTTTCTTTAATGGGCTGCTAAAAACAACAAAACAAATATTAATAAAAAAGAAAACAAAAAAAAAACAAGGACGAGAAATAAGCTCCAGCCCGGGCGCATTAACATGAAAATGTGCGATGAAACAGCAACACCAACAATGAGCGGAAAGCCCAGAGATGAAAAGCGGACAGAAATTTAAGTGCAGAAAACAAAAAAAAAAAAAAATAACAGAGACGAGTGGAAGAAAAGCGAAAAAAAATGTGTATGACAAAATTTACGAGCATCGCTCGTTCCTCATATTTGTACATACCATAGAGACTCGCTATATAAGCCTTGTACGAGGGGAACCCCCCGTTCCTGTCCTGGCAATACATCAAACACAATGGCCCACAAAATATTAGCATATTCTTTGTACGAAATTTGGTATTACGCCAAGAAAAAGATTGCTGGCAATATTTATTTATTATTATTTTGAAGCTAAAGGTAAAGTAAGAAACACAAATCAGGTAGGGAAGTTCAATAATTGAGTATTTTTTTAAATAAAAAGGAATATTTTGGATCAATAAATTATATCAAAGAGGTCATTGTTACCTTAACAATTTTAAGATGACTCAAAAATATGAATAAACAATAAATTATGATTATAATGTCATTATTATTTTAAAAGAAATTCATAAACTATTAATAAAGCAATAGTTAAATTAAAGTAAAACCATTTAATGGCTGGAAAAATATGTTATTGGAAATATGTATTTGATTAAATTTGATTAAGTGGCTCGATGTTTCTTTCAAATATTTATTTTTTAATAATTATTCAGTGAGCCAGTTATCATTTAAACATAAATATGCATTCGGTATTTAATAAAAAAAAAATATGTAGTATATATCAATAAGTATTATAATCTCTAAGTATTATAATTTTAGAAATTCACGTTAATATCAAAATATTACGAAGAAGTTTAGCTTATTTATAGAGAAAGAAAGAAATATGATTATAAAATACAGCTTAGTTTTATTATTTTTAAAATGCTTTCAACATTTATTATTTCAAATGAAATTAATACTAAAATTACAAAAATATGCATTATATTTCCCTGATTTGTGCCACAGGGAAATCATTGAAATTATGCTATTATTTGTATCATGGCTGTATTTTGCTTCACCAGGAGTTCCCCTGTGCCTCCATCTCTCCACCAGCTCCTCTCTACCAACTTCTCTCCTCCAGCTCCTCTCCAGCTGCCCCGCGTTTCTGCTCCCCTTCTCACCCATTCTGGCCAGTGTGGTGACGCTTCCTCGTGTGGCTTGTTTTTAGTGCTTTGGCACGTAATGGGGTCGTTCCACAAGCCCAGCCTTCTGCCTTCTGACTCCTCCCAATCACCCACATCCCTCCTCATCAGCCTACAAAGCCCCGCCCCCCTCTTTTTACCCACAATCGCCTTTTGTGTGGCGCCTCTCGTTGTTGTTGTTGCTGCCGCTGCTGCTGTTTGCATGCCGCCTGGTTTTCTTTGGGACTCCGGACTCCTCCAAAAACTCATCGCTTGCCACTTGTGTGCCATATGACGATGATGAGATGAGCGCCAAGTTGAGTAGAGTTTAGCCCCCAGTCTGAGCTGAGCCGGGAGCCAAGCTCCCCGAACTAACAGCTAAGTGAATGGTTGGGACAACGGGGCCAGCAAATCAACACTGGGAAAAATAGTCATGGAATTTTAAAGAAAGTGGGTTATTCATTGTTTTGAGATTAGAATAGATAGAATTGTTTATAGTATCTTTGTATCCTTCTTAAAAATATGTAATTAAAGTCAGAGAGCATTAAATATTAAATAGAATAATGATTTAATATTTTTTATACCCTTGCAGAGGGTATTATAATTTTGGTCAAAAGTGTGCAACGCAGTGAAGGAGACATCTCCGACCCTATAAAGTATATATATTCTTGGTCAGGATCACCTCCTGAGTTGATATAAGCATGTCCGTCTGTCCGTCTGTCCGTCTGTCCGTCTGTCTGTTTCTACGCAAACTAGTCTCTCAGTTTTAAAGCTATCGACTTGAAACTTTGCACACACCCTTCTTTTCTTTGCACGCAGTATATAAGTCGGAACGGCCGGGATCGGCCGTCTATATCCTATAGCTGCCATATAACTGATTGATCGGAAATGGTATAACTTCGGTGTTTTTAGAGTTAGAGAATTCAGATTTTGTACGAATGTAATTTAAAAGAAAGCAGGTTACCAGAGAAAAGCAATAAAATAGCAAATAAAATTTTAAATAAATTGAAAAAGGTGTCGCGAAATCATTCGTGCAATTCCTTTCTCTATCCATTTAATAGTTTTTTGTTAACGTGCAATTTTATGTGCAGAATTTTAATGACTTTCAAATCCACAGCGATTTCTGCTGCCCGTTAATAAAATCCAAGTGAAAAGGTTTATTTCAGATGAGGAATGATAGAGAAGGAGGTTATTCTTGCAAAAAATAAACCCAAGTATTTATTTCAGTGCAGGTGAGGTGCCATGCGCCACTATATCTGCACTTATCACTCGGTCGTTGATGATGCCAACTCGTAGAGTCATTTCTGAGACCGAGGCACTTCTTCTCTCCACTCTCCTCGCACTCTCTCTGTTTGATGCGATATGAAGAACCGATTAACGACATTCAAGTGCCTCGGAACGAAGTCCTTGGCCATTTCCACGACCCTGACTAACTGCTGCTGGCAGATTTTGTGGAAACCACGAAAGCAAATTACGTTTGACGACGAGCATCATTTTCCACTTTATTGAATTACCCAGAAGGAAGGCAGGGGGGAAAACAGTTCCTGTCCTGCCTGCAATGTGTGCTGGATTGTGTATGATGTTGTTTTTTTTCGGGGCCCACGACGATTCCTTGGGCCAGATAAACAGAATTTCAATTTAAAATAATTTTATATATTTTCTTTGGCAATTTCTCCTGTGGTCCTGTGCTACTGCTGCCTTGGCATAATTCCTGTCGGGGAGATGGCACACAGGCAATGTCTTTACTTAGCCCCAGACATAAAGAAGTTATCAGCATGGCGTTTATGGCAGGGGCTGCCTTGGGAGGTGATGGGTGGTGGGTTGTGGGTGGTGGGTGAGTTTTCCCCGATGCCTTTCATTAGCCGCGAGTCGAGTCGAGTTGCTTTGTTTAACTTTTTGTTTAGCCCGTTTGTTTGGCTGTCTGTTTGTTTGGTTTTCTTTTATTTTCTTCCCTTCTCTGCGTTTTTTTTTGTCACAATTTTGATGAGCCCATCACCTACACAAAGCTGGAAGAGCTCTCTGTATATACTCGTACGTTTGTATATATAATCATCATTGTTATGCGCATTTGAGGCACTTGTGCTAGACACCCAACTAGCAGCAGAGACAGTGGCCAAAGGATCCTAGGAGGTCCTTGAGAAATGAAGTCATCTGGAAGCTAACAAAGTTCGGTGATTCGATTTGGAATATTAATAAAATACAGAACAACAGCAGCATCTCTCAAAATGAAAGAACTTTTTGGGAATTGAATTAGACTTTCGTGAAAGACAATAACAATTTTAAATTATTTACAATTTACTGAGTTACTGAAAGTAGTTGAGAGATAAGAATATTTCTTTAATATTTTAAATTAAGCTAAAAGTTTTAAAGGATTTAAGGAAATACTCTTGATTTCTTTTTTTTGTCTCTAAGTAGGACACTATAATAACCTCATCTTCTTGCTTATATTAAATTCCAATAATTTGAGTTACTGAAAGTAGTTTAAGTTTTAAGGGATTTGATTTCTTTTTTCTCTCTTTAAATAGGACACTATAATAACCTCAATTTCTTGCCTGTATTAAATTCCAATAAGTGGTTACCACTGTGCCTTGTCATCCCGTTTGTCTGCCCCCCGTGGGGCGCCAAAACTGCGTGCTCAAAAGAGCATTGCCCGCCGGCATTATGTTTTGTGTCAGCACTAAAAGACGACGATGGCACACTGAGGGAGGGGTTAAGGCAGAAGCCAGGAGAGGGGCTTCCCACTCCTCCGAGTGGGACACTGCACGTACGTACGGACGACATTTTGTGGGTTAGCAGGCCTTTCATCCCGTTTGCTCCGCTTTTCTGGCATCGCTCTAAGTTGGCCATGTTGACTGTGTCATTTGCTAATTTAGCACAAACTGTTTGAGTCTATACTTGGCCTAGCCAGCCAGTCAGGCCGACAGCCAGCCAGCCTGCATTCGGCAAAAGGTCAACAAAGATTGAGGGGGACACACACACATCGAACACATACAGTGAAAACGAGCATTAATTAAGCAGGCCAACGATGGATGGCAAACAGCTATGGAAAGTCGGCTAAAAGGATGTCAGGACATAAGCACAATGCCGGCAAACCGAATAATATAACCGCAAAATCCAGGCCCCACAAGAGCCATTCATAATTTGTAAAAGCCCCAAGTGCTTAATGGATTTTCACACACCTATGTACCTAGTAGTATTTTTAGAGCAGGCCAAAAACCAATTTGTACAATTTTTAGCTAAAATTCGATCGTCAAGATTGATGAGCTTACCAGCTACCGGGTGGCAGTGGCACTGGCGTTGGCGTTCCCAATTGTGTGACTGTCACTGTGCCCCCTCCTGAAGGCCCTAATGGCAAGGAGGGGGCGTCTCGTCTGGCTTGGATCCAACTTCATCGATGAGCTGACAGAGACTAACCGCTCGCTGCTCGTCACCCACGTTGACACATTGTTAGTCAAACAAAAGATTTCGCATGCTAATTCGATTCTCCGGTCTAACACAAACACACATCTGGGCTAAGACCCATCCCCCTCTCCATCCTTCGACTCTTACTTTTTTATTTGCTTGGCTCGTCCTTTTTTTGTGTTTTGGTTGCGGCAAAAAGGAAGCCCAGAAGCCAATAATAAAATTGTTTATGTGGGTCACAGGCTTAGCGGTTTACACAGTAAAAATTGTCACTGAAAAAGTGATCGTAAATCTTTGAATCACAATTTGAAAGATTTTTTGATTTGCTATAAGAAAGTAAAAGAAAAGCTTTTAAAATCAAAGAAATTTAAAGATCTTTTAAAAACTGTATCCTTTAACATAATTTTATAATTTTTGCAGCCCAATTCAGGGATTGTAAACTTCAATTTGAGTCCGAAATAATTAAGCTCGGTCTTCCTGCAGTTTTTAAAAATTTAAGAGGCAAGGAAAACCAACGAAAAATATTATATAATTGTTTTAAGAACTATTCCGGTTGAGGTACAAATTTTTAAAACGAAGGACTTAGTTTCTTGTATTTTTTTAGGGATTTTGAGGGATTGTAAACATTAAACCAACAGAAAATAGTATTTAATTGTTTTTAAAACTATTCCGGTTAAGGTATCAATTTTTAAAATGATTGACTTAGTTTCTTGTATTTTATACCATGTACCAAAGGTACAAAGGTATTATAATTTTGTGCGATATTCTGTAACAGGCAGAAGGAGGCGTGGCAGACCCCCAAAAGTTACCTAAATATTGGTCAGGACCACTTAAGGAGTCGATATAGCCATGTCCGTCTGTCCGTCCGTCCGTCCGTCTGTCCGTCTGTCCGTATGAACGCCTAGATCTCGGAGACTATAAGAGCTAGAGACACCAAACTTGGGACTTAGACTTCTTATATCTGCACGCAGATCAAGTTTGTTTTAAATTTTTGCTGCTCCCCTTTTTTGGGGAGCTATTTGAAAAAAACGTATATCTCCTAAATTTATAAAGTTAGGTAAACTATATTCACAACCTTGATGTATTTTATCAAAATACACAGATTGTCTAAATTTCATTACGATCGTACAATAAATATCGGAGATATAGTCTTTTTACTTTATACTTATTATGTATACAAGAGGCAGCCAAGGCAAAGGGCTCCAAATAACACATGCACCAATACACTTGCAATGGTCACATTCTTTGCCTGTATACATACAGCGAAACAAAGTCAGAGCTATTTCTAGAACGTTCGTTAGAGTAATTGTAAGTT
>VNJQ01001687.1:0-29889 GCA_008042515.1 Drosophila truncata | reverse complement strand
GGGCTGCATACAGGATGGTCGACGTCACCACTGTTGCTATCAGACGCCTGCTATGCTGCTTTGGGCCCCGGGTGTTGGCCATCATCCTCGAGATGGCAGCGGTGGCCTTGGACGCCTTGGCCGCCGCATACTCCAGGTGTATCCGGAAGTTGAGCCTGTGGTCTATCATGACTCCAAGGTATTTTATGGCTGGGCTAGACTCGATGGTTGTCGCGCCGACCCTGACGCTTACCTTCTCGACAGCCTTTCTGCTACTGATGAGTACAGCTTCCGTTTTGTGTTCGGCCAGTGCGAGTCCGTTGTCCGTCAGCCAGGACATCATCAAGTCGATTGCTCGGCTGCATTTGGCGGAGACGTCGGCCAGGTGTTTGTCCACGGTGACCAGCGCGATATCGTCCGCGAACCCCACTACGGTGCAGCCATCAGGCAGTGCAAGCCGAAGGATCCCGTCGTACATGATGTTCCACAGGATTGGCCCCAGAACGGAGCCCTGTGGTACGCCTCCTGTCACGTGATGCACCTGGTTCCCGTCATCGGATGTGTACTTCAGGACGCGGTCCTTGAAATAGTCGGCTATTAGGAGGATGAGGTTCCCCGATATGCCGCTGCGCTGGAGAGCCTGCAGGATTAGGCTCCACTTTGCCGAATTGAAGGCGTTTTTGACGTCAAGGGTGCAGACTAGGCAGTACTGTTTGGTGCCGCCCTGCCATCTTTCGCCTTCGATTGCATTTGCCGCTATCTGCGTTACCTCGCGGATCGCATCGATCGTACTTCGCCTCTTCCGGAAGCCGTGCTGCTGGTTTGAAAGGGCTCCTCGCTCCTCGATCTCCAACTCCAGTTTGGTGCAGATGATGCGCTCGAATATCTTCCCCAGTGTGTTGAGCATACAAAGGGGTCGATATGAGGACGGGTCATCGTTCATCTTGCCAGGTTTCGGGATGAGGACTAATCTTTGCTCCTTCCAGGCTTCCGGGAAGGTGTGCTCTGCCATGCACCGGTTGTACACTCGAGCGAATAGGCTCGGGTAGGCCTTTATTATGGCATCCAGTGCGGCATTTGGAATGCCATCTGGTCCCGGGGCCTTGCCAGCTTTAATGGAGGCCAGCGCGCTCAGCATCTCATCCTCGCTCGCGAGGATCTCCTCGGACACAGCTATGCTGGGAGGCCTTAGGGGCGGCTGTTCAGGAAAGAGCGTGGAGACAATTGTTCCAAGTTGCTCCTGGGAGGTTGGGGTCGGCGGCCTGTGCAGCTTGCCCATGACCAGCTTGTAGGCCGAGCCGAACGGTTCCCTGTCTGCTGCGTCGCACAGCTCCTGGAAGCATCTGTTCTTGCTCATCCTGATCGCCGCCTTCAGTACCTTTTTCTTCTCCCTGTAGCGGGACTCGAACAGCGCTTGCGTGGAGCGTCCTCTGTTGCGTTGGGATCCCCGCCTTGCAGAAAGGCACTCCCTCCTCGCAGCGGCAATCTCTTGGGTCCACCAGGGGACTGGCCGCCTTCCGTCGCCCCTCGTGGATTTCGCCATGGCAGCATCACAAGCTTCCTTTATCCTCGCAGTTAGAGTGACTGCACCGGAATTCGCGTCGCCGCTGATAGCGTTGTCCTTCATGGTTGCTATGAGCACATCCACGTTTAGGGTGTGTACCCTGTACGCCCATTGTCTGGTAGAAGGGACCTGTTGCCTGTGTCTCGTCTCCGTGATGATTGCTGCATGGTCGCTGTATGTAAACAGGTCTGTGACTTTCCAGAGGCTGTTCCGTGCGAGCTCCGGGCTGGCGAAGGTCAGGTCGATGATGGACTCCCTGCCTGACTTGCTGTAGGTGCATCTCTCTCCAGCATTGAGGAGGCAGACGTCAACTGAGGCCAAGGCATCCAGGAGGATGGTTCCCCGCTGCGTCGTCCTTGTGCTCCCCCAGGTGGTGGACCACGCATTGAAGTCCCCAGCGATTATCGCCGGGGATCGGCCACGGGCGTCGCTGGCGATCTCCTGCACTGCGTCCCTGAATGCGTCTATATGCAGGCTTGGGGCCAGGTAGCAGCTGTAGACCGTGATTCCCAGCACCTTGGCCCTGGCGTAACCGGGTCTCGACGCCCTCTGCGATAAGTGTCCGGGGGGCTGCCCGCAGCTCCAGATGGCTGCGCCACCTCCGTCGCTCTGCTGCCATACTCCTTCGGCCTTCGCCTTATAGGGTTCGCTCAAAATAGCGACATCTATTTTATTTTCGGCAACTGACTGTGCCAGGAGGTCCTGAGCAGCTCTGCAGTGGTTTAGATTAAGCTGAAGGAGCTTAACCATTCTGCATTTTATTGTTGGCCTCCAGATACGCCGGGCAAGTCCTGCTCAGGGTCGCGTGCGCAGCTTCTCCCGCGGTCTTGCCGCCTCGGGTGCATAGGATGCATTTGGGCCTGCTCTGGCACGTGTAGTGCTTGTGGCCAGTGCCCCCGCATCTGAAGCAGGCCTCCTGGGTGGCCTTGGCTACTGCATCAGAGGCTCTGCATCTTGCGGACGTGTGCCCGTAGCCCATGCATTTAAAGCACCTCCTCGCCTCCTCTGCCTTCTGCTTGATGCGGCAGGGTAGCATGGGGTGTATGGGTTTATGTGTGTTTACAATTATAGGGTATCATCGGGTATGATGATTATATGTGTAGTGTGGGTGGTAATGTGTCGGCATGTACTAAGTCTATTGGACTGTGGATATGTCACTCCCCCATCCTTGGAATTTGGCCTGTCCTCAGGCAGATAAAGAGGGATAAAGCATTATGTTCTGTTTCGGTATGATCTGGTCATTTACATTTTCCGGGATCGGTTGTTCTTCGTTTGGTTTCTTATATTTAACAATTAGTTTCTTAGGTATACCTTTAAATTTATACATGATATATAAAATTAAGCTTATGATTATAATGACCAATGATGTAATACAAATAATCTGGAATGTGTTGTAGTATTTCACGTGAGATTCTACTCTTTCTTTGGTCTGAATGTAAGCTAATGGTTCTATTTTGGTTACGTTATTGACAATATAGATTGATTGAGTGAAATCTGCAAAACTATTGGAGACTATGATTTCATCTATTTGCATAGTACAATTCTTAATTTTAATAATGTTATTTCCTTTTACAGAAACTTTATTGTTAATACAATTTTGGTTTACTATTGTTTCAGGGATATTCCAAGTAATAAGAATATTTGGTTCTATGTAGTTGATTTGGAAGTTATTGTGTGCTTTAATGTATTTACATTCGGTTGGTTCTTGTTTAAGAATTCCAACTATACATTTGTCAAATATGGGTACATCCGTGTTTAATTTGTATGGTCATTATACATGTAGAATTGGTCAAATATGTGTTCAGTAAGTATGTAATTAGACTCATCAGGATATGGCACTATTTCGAAAATTGGAACTTTAGCGATTTCGTTTGGAATATGGGAAATAAGTAATATTTCGTTTGTATCTGTTTTAAGCCAAGTGGAAGTTTTAATTTTTAATAATTTTTCGGAGTTTACTTGAGTTAAATAATCGTGTTTGAGCAATTTCGGATTGAAAATTCCCAGTCTCGTAAGTTGCATTCCCATCTCTATGTCTTCAATATATTCGGTGAATTGTTGAATATTAAAGATTAAGACTGCTAGTTGCTATTCCTTCTCATTTTCTGCTTTAAATTTGTTAATGAGACTAATTCCATCATTTACCACGTCTATGATCATGTTTAGATCGTGATTTTGTACTGAATTTTCGGATAAGTTGTTTAGTTTTGACTCTAATTCGTCCTTATCGTTCTGATCTAAGGTGCCAAATAAGTATTTGTATACTGTTCCTACCATATTAACTAGACCTCGTTTGTTCCTTTTAATTATTCTTAACCCATTAATTTCCCTTTTCATTTTTTCAACAAGGTACTCTATTTGGATTACATCTGGAAATGCCTTTGCTTCTTCCAGAAGATTCTCGAATATTAACATGGTCTTGGTTACGTTTACGCTAAGGTAGTGATACTCGTAACTTGTGGGTATTTCCGTAACTCCGGTTTGAAAAATTAGGTAACCGTTTCGGGCACTAATTGGGTTAACTTCAATACTGCTTCTTTGGACCATGGTGATGAAAGTGATGGCTGCTAGATAAGTCATTATAATAGGGAAGGTCGGGCGTCTGTTAGTCTTCGTCAACGGGTCTGGAATTGTCGTATTTACTCTTGTTAGTCTTCTTTTGGTTTTTAAATTTAGACCTTTAATGGACGATTTTCCTGCCGCGATTTGTTTCTTCGAAGTGTTTTTCGTCCACTGGTTTAATTTGACCTGTCTTCTTAAATGGGTTAGTCACCTTACTTTTAACTAGTGGGGACTGCTTAAACCTGGTGTCAACCTCATAATGATGTCTGTTATTGTTTAGCCTGTCAATCTGGTGTATTTTATTTTGTTGGACATTAAAATCAGGGCTTCCTGCATATAGAAAGATGTCTGCTGGGGTTCTTCCAGTGGTATTATGTTTGGTCTTATGGTTGTAAACATATAGGATCTTTTCAAATTTTGTGCAACGATCTTCTATGTCTTGTTCACTATCGATAATTCTTAACTTTTCATTTACCGTCTTGTAGAACCTTTCTACATCAGGTACGCCATTTTTACTTGTAGTGATGACTATATCTACACCTTCTGATTTTATCCAATTCTGTAGTGCTATGCACATGAAAGCTGAGTCTTTGTCCGCTTTTATGCTCTGCGGTTTTCCCATGTCATTAAATATTAATATTAAATATAGCCAATCTCTACTTTTTACTTCAATTAATGTAGCAAATTTCGAGTAGATATCGATGCATGATAGGAAAATTTGATTGCCCGTGGGATAAAAATCAATAACGTATCTTTCTCTAGCATTTAGCACTTCAGGGGTTGTTTCAAATGTCAGTTTGGTATTCCTGTGTTCCGTCTTACCTACGTTACAGATTTCGCACTCATTGATTACGTTCTGAATGAGCTTTTGGCTATCGGGGTAGTAATGTTCTTCTTTAAACCAATTAATAGTTTTTTCTATTCCCGGATGTAATAACTCTTTATGCTTAGTTAAGATCAAATTCTTGAATTCAGCATATGTCAGAATATCAATTAATTTTTTCGTGCATCGAAACAGTTTTGTAAAGCTATTAGGGCTTATGATTTCGGTGTATGCCCTTTGGAAAATGAGGAAGTCGTTATAATCTTGGAAATACAGAGCGCTTTTCTTTGTGCACAAATATTCCTTGATGATATCTTAAGCTAACTCGACAGTCATATTTTCATATGTGACTTTTATTTTTAATTTCTGAAAATAATGGCAGGTGTTAACTGTGAATGCGTCTCCCTTTTCTATCTCTATTTGTCTAGAGAAATAGTTTAGGGGCCTTTCTGTGATAGAGATATAATTTAAATTATCTTCGTCGGTACTGTGCATTGTTGCATCCATACTGTCAGCAATTTCGCCGACCATGGCTTCTTCTATGACTGTGCGGGAAAGAGCATCCGCTACATAGTTTTCTTTGCCCGGGAGATATTTAATTTTATAGTCAAATTCGTTTAGTTTTAATTTCCACCTCTGCAGTTTCATGTTAGGCTCTTTAATATTGTTAAGCCACACCAGTGGTTTATGGTCGCTTAATATTTCAAATGGCTTGCCAAACAAGTATGACCTGAAATATTTCGTTGCCCAAACTATTGCTAACAATTCTTTCTCGATAGTAGCATAGTTTATTTCGTGTTCATTCAGCGTTCTGCTGGCGTAACATACGGGCTTATGGTTCTACGACAAAACAGCACCGATTGCTGTATTACTAGCGTCGGTTGTCAAGGAAAATGGTTTTGAAAAATCCGGATAGATTAAAATTGGGTCCGAAGTTATCAACACTTTTAACTTTTCAAACGACTCAATGTAATCCCTGCATTTGGTATCGATTACCGCTCCTTTTTTCAGTTTAAGGGTCATAGGTTTAACTACCCTAGCAAAATTAGGAATAAATTTGCGATAGAACCCACATAATCCCTAAAATGATTTTATTTGCTTGGGAGTTTTCGGTAATGGAAAATTTGTAATTGCATTGGTTTTATTTGGATTGGGTCGGATTCCACTAGTGGTGACGACATGCTCTAGGAATTCTGTTTCTTTTTTCATGAATTCACATTTGTCTAACTGCAATTTCAAGTTGGTATTCCTTAGCTTTCCAAAAACTTTCCTCAGTGATAAAATTTGTTCCTCCAATGAAGTGGAGTAAATTATTATATCATCCAAGTAAACTAGACAATCCTTGTAGATTAGATCTTCCAACAGATTGTTCATGCATCTTTGAAAAGTTGCGGGTGCGTTTTTAAGACCGAAGGGCATACGTGTGTATTCATAATGCCCATGTTTGGTTGAAAATGCGGTAGTAGCAATTGAGTCTTCCTCCATCTGTATTTGGTGGAAACCCTTAGCTAAATCAATTGTGGTGAAATACTGACATCTTCCTAATTTGTCGAGTATTTCATCCATTCTAGGGATCGGAAATTTATCATTAATTGTAATTTCATTAAGATTCCGATAGTCGACTACTAGTCTGAACTTTGGTTTACCCGAGGCATCAGCCTTCTTGGGAACCACCCAAATCGGAGAACAATAGGGGGACTTAGACTTACGAATGATGCCCTGCTCTATCATTTCTTTAATTTGTTTGTTGACCTCCTGATCGACGCTCTGGGGGTACTTATATGGTTTTCGATAAACCGGGTCCTCATGTTGGGTTTGGATACTATGCTTGATTGTACTAGTGAAAGTCAAATTCTCACCTTCCTTGTACTGAATGTCCCTAAATTCGTATAGAACTTTTTTCAAGCATTCCACTTCCTCAACATTTAGGTGTTCAAGTCTAAACTCGTTACATTCGCGTAACTCGTTATTAATCGCGAAGTTAATTGTTTCATCAGCAATAGACGTGGGATCGGATTGCGTTGCATCCTATTCCTCTATATTTTTGCTGGTTTCAGGAGTGAGGCACTTTGAAGGTGCGGTTTTCTCCTTTTTTGAATTAACCTTTTTCGGTTTTGGATTGAGGCACTTTGTGGGTGCGGTCTCATCCTTTGTGTTTGGGTCAAGGCATCTTTTTGATGCGGTCTCGCCCTTTGTTTTTGGGTCAAGGCATCTTGTTGATGCGGTCTCGCCCTTAATTTCCTCGTACCTGAACTTGTAGGTTTTTGGACCTAAAGTTACAGTCTCCTTCTCATAGTCAATCTTTGCACTGGTATCTTTTAAATATTGGCGACCTAACAGGAAATCATAATGATGAGAGAACTTGTGCATATAGAATTTTTGCTCAGACGGACACGTACTGTGGGGCTTGATCATTATGCTTTTAGTCAATTTTATGGGGCCCTTGATTGTGTAAAACGTGAGATTTTCTTCTGTTTCTTTTAAATTTGCAAAATTCTCCCTGATTATGTTGATGGACGAACCTGTATCGATCATACCCTTGTAAAGATTGCTCTGATGTGAGATGTTTACATACGGACCGACTCTACTGACTCCTCCTCCTCTCCTGTGTCTGAGGTTTTACGTCCACGTCCATTCTGCTCTGACCACTATTACTTTCCCTTTGCCTTTTCACTGGGCCTTGGGTTGTTTGGTTACGTGAAGTGGAGGCCTGATGATTCATGGGGTTATTCTGCCTAGCTTGGTCTAAACTGTTCCAGATTTTACCAACTTCTTGTTGATTAGCCGTTCGAGTTACGATTCGAGGGATTTTTATTCGAATTGCTTGTTTGATTTTGTTGAGTATTTTGATTAGTCGAATTTGCGGATTTGCGTCGTAAAGACCTAGTTCCATGGTGGCTTGTTTTAATTTGGGTATTGTGTCTATATCTTTCCGAGCCAACGACATGTACATTCTATCGGGAAGTTTTCGATCAATTGTGGATTTAATTATTTTCTTTAGCATTTCTGTGTAATTACTTTTGCTAACAGGGTCACTTTCTAATCAAATATATTGCGATGTTGAATTTCCAGTGATGCTTCCAGGGTATGGAGTTTCTTTTAGTTGTTTCATCAGTGTTACATACGGCCTGTGGTCCTTGAAGGGTATTGACAGGGCTTCGCGAATCTCCATCCATGATGTAGCTCCTGCTTGTGTCACTGCCTCCTGTGCGCCGTCCACGATCACACGCTTGATTGCGCCGTAGATGATGTGAGCTTGCCTGGCATCTTGTGTTGGGTACAAACTCAATAATTGGTCGGCTTGGCTGATGAACACTGATAGTTTCCCAGTTGTGCCATCGTAGTAGTGTAACTCCTTGATCTGTCCCAGTAACTGGGGTTCAGGTGAAGCTCTGAGAGTTGTTGTGTTGCCATTTTGATGTTTTAAGTCTTTTGATTTGTTAGGAATGTTTTTGCAGAGTTAAAAACTCAAATTTGAATTTTAATTCCGACCGAACGGGATTTTTTGGGTTGAACTTTACAAACGTAAATTCTTTTGCGGATCAAACTTTTTGAATCACTGTATTAATTCGCTGATCTGGATAGCTAGTTGTATAGCGTATACTTTCAATTGATCAGTACCGTACTAAAAAGAACTCTTTTAATTTTTGATCCTACCGACTGCGCCAATTAAATTCTCTGATAATTCATAAGTTAAAAAAAATGTTTTATTTTATTTTAACTGAATGTATACAGAGGTTTTATAATATTGAAGAACACCGACCGAATAGTTTCGTGTCTCAAACTGAACTCATCTTGGTTAACTAGAAGGGTTGACGTTCAAGCCTCGGTCTTGAGCTTTTTTGGATCTCGAGTGAGTCTCGAAGATTCTGAGAGAGCTCTTGGATACAAGTGCTTCTGTAACTTGAGATTTTTGTTTTCGACGTTTGGCAAGTCCGAACTTTGAACGTGTGATTTTGGAAATAGGACAGGATGTTTAAATAATAAAATTGTTTAGTCTAATGAGTCTGCGGCTGGGGACTTGTATAGTCTGTGGCTGGGGACTTTGTTTTATGACTGTTGGTATCCTCTTACAGTCTGGTAGTTTTCCGGTAGGGATTCATTAGGGATTCATATTGTAGGGTAGCATGGGGTGTATGGGTTTATGTGTGTTTACAATTATTATTATCCTTCCCATGTGATCCTCAAACATAAATGGAACAAAATCCTGATCAGTAATGAAATGTGGGTTAGAAATACGTATTCCGATTTTTCTTAAATAAATTTTTTCAAAAGTTGTGGCCTTAGAAGAAAAAAGTCAATTATTTCACCCTAAAAATGCTTACAAAATCGTGGATTAAAAATACATTTTTGACAAAATCGAAAATGTTTTAGGAAATCGCGTCGTAAAGCGGTAGGGAATATTGGGCGGACTTGGAGTCTTGTCTAAAATAAAGTATACATATCAAGGAACATTTAAAACATTTTTTTTTTGAAAAATCAAAGTGCTTTTGTATCTTATTGGCTTTGTTTAATATTTGTGCATTTTGCAGGCTAAATAGTGCCGAGATAATAAATAAATACAAATATTTATGCACAGACAAATCGAACAGACATTAATAATTAGCATCTATAAATAAATAACAATTTAAAAAATAAATAAGCAATTATGTATGCAAAGAGGAATAAATAAATAATTTATTAAATAAGTGTTGTAAAAAGGCCTTCTCCAGTATTCCCATCAATAAATAACTCGTATGTTTGTTTAAGTTTATAATTCAAAGTTTATCATTTTAACAAATCTGTTTAGCTTCTTTTGCACAACTTGTCCGTTCTAATGCCAAAAGTCAAGAGAGCGAAAAAGAGATCAAGCCACTTTAAGTGTTACCAGCTTATTGTTGTTTAACAATCTTTTGCATACAGAAAAATACGAACACGGTATTTTTCCACACACCTCCTCAAAAGATATGTTGAACAATAAAAAAAAAATAAATTAGTTTTACAATAATATTCTTATTTGGACAGTTGTGTATTCTGGGAACAATAATAATGATCCATATTCATCTAGAAATAGTTTTGTTAAAATCAAATCAAACTAGTTCTAGGATTAAGGGAAACCCAGTAAAACCTTAATCGAATCATTGGTTAATACAAAATAAATCAAATTTCATTTTGACAACTTAAATGTTTCTTAGTTATTAGTTAATAAATATACAAAAATTAATAATTTTTGGTTAAATTAAATTATCAGTTCATCTGTTTCTTTAAGTTAAGTTATAAATTAAATATAACTTTCAATAGTTTCCAATTTTTGTTTTGTAGTTTTAATTTTTGAGACTCATCTCGTGTCTTAGTGTCAGGAACCTTGCAGCGGGCAACGGCTTGGTCAGGACATCAGCAACCTGGTGTTCTGTGGGAATATATTCTAAGATAATTAATTTATTTTCAACTTGCTCTCTTGAGAAATGGTACTTTATATCAATGTGTTTGGATCGTTTGTGGCATGTAGGATTATTTGCTATGCTTATGCAACCTTGGTTATCTTCTAATATTTTGATTGGTTTACTTAATTCAAATTTTATACTAGATACTAACTATTTTAACCATAATGCTTCCCTTACTGCTTCAAAGAAGAAGCAGCCACTGAATTTTGCTTCTTCGTATTCCAACAGATTACATTAGAGTCAAACATTTTAAATATAAAACCTGTTGTACTCTTTCTATCAGATTCACTTCCTGCCCAGTCAGAGTCAACATACCCAATAATTGTGTCGTTAAACTTTTCATTCTTAATAAAAGTTAATTTTAGATCAGCAGTACCCTTCAAATATCTCAAAACTCTTTTTAAACTTTGCCATAATTCTGAATTGTTTTTGTTTGTATATCTACTAAGTATGCTTATTGCTGTACTTAGATCAGGAAGCGTACATAACATTAGATACATCAAACATCCAATCAGATTTAGGCATGGTGCGTTACATTCTTGATCTGAGCCCAAAGCTTCATAATTTAACTTAGTTGGAAGTGGTGTACTGACTGCATGACATTCTTCCATACTAAACCTTTTTAAAATATTAATAATGTATGCTGATTGACTAAGGTATAAATAACCATATTTTCTTTCTACTTTTATTCCAATGAAGTATCTTATTTCATATAAATCTGTCATCCTGAATTTACTCATTAGGAATGTTTTAAGATTGTTCATTGTGTCAATTCTCTTTGTTGCAATTACAAGACATCCCCATGGTCTAGTAAATAGATACATCTATCCACTGCAGAATTAATAAAACCCATGCTCTTTAATACGTTTTCAAATGTCTCGAACCAACATCGTGCCGCTTGTTTCAACCCATAAATAGACTTGTTCAATTTACAGACTTTACCATCCTCATATGGCAAGCCCTCCGGAATCTTCATAAAGATTTCCTCTTTCAAAATACCATTTAGGAATGCCGTCTTAACATCCATATGGTGAACTTTTAAATTGAATTGGTTTGCTATGGATAAAATAAAACGAAAGCTAGATATTCTTGCAACTGGAGCGAAAGTCTCATCATAGTCTAAAAGATACTCTTGAGTGAATCCCCGAGCAACTAATCTGGCCTTATATTTGATTTGATCGCCATGCTCATTAGTTTTTATAGAAAACACCCACTTGCAATCAATAATGTTTTTATCTTGAGGCTGTTCAACTAAAGTCCAAGTTTTATTATAAAAATGCGAATCTAATTCTTCTTTTACTGCTTCTTCCCATTTAGTTCTGTCTGTTCTATTTTTAATATCATTGTAGTTACTTGGGATATCATCACAAAAAGCGTGAGCATTCAGTAAGCAATTGTCTAAGAACCGATAAGACCTTTTCGGCCTGTCCTTTAATCTTTCACTTCTTCTGACTTTAATTTCATCTACTTTTAATTGCATACTAGGCAATTCTTCACCAATGATTACAATTGGACCGGCATTTTCGCAAGTTGTTGTCTCACTAGGCTGTTTATCTGATTCAATATGATCAGGTTTTCCATCCGTACTCTCATTCGGGACATTCGACTCATCTGCTCCTGAATTCATTTCAGTCGACAGTTGTAGAATATTCATACTATCATTCTGAATACTTTCTACCAGTTCCATACTTTCATTCTGAAACGTTGAGCCCTTTTCCACAGTCCTAGTATTCTCCAAATTCATTTCATCAACAACTACGTCTCTAGCTACCAAAAACTTATTTGAATTTATGTCCAGTATACAATTTAATGATTTGTCATCAAATTTTCGTTTCCGCATTTTATCATGCACATATACGGTTGATCCAAATTTTTTTAAATATTTTAATTTTGGCTTTCAAATGGAGTTTTCTTATCCTGAAACGCTCTACTTGGAGTTCTATTCACTAAATATGTTGCCGTTAAAACAGCTTCGCTCCAAAAACTTTTATTTAATTTAGAGCCACTAATCATTGCTCTAGCCTTTTCAGTTATGGTTCTGAGCATACGTTCAGATACTCCATTTAATTGCGGTGTATGTGGAACCGTCAAATGGTAACTTATGCCTTTTTCACTACAATAAACCTTCATCTCATTTGACAAATATTCTGTGCCATTATCTATGTATACATTTACAACCTTTAAATTGAAATGGGCTTCACTCTTTGCGATAAAATCTTTAAAGAAATTAAATACCTCAGATTTATAGGTCATCAAATAAGTTACACAGTAATGTGTGTACTGATCGACAAAGAATACATAATAGTTTCTTCCATCAATACTAGAAGGAGTTATCGGACCACAAACATCTGAATGAATTATAAATAAAGGCCTTCTAATATATTCTTTATTCTTAATTTTCTCGAGTGGAAGTCTAGCTTGCTTACCATTTATACAAGCTTCGCATAATTCATTATTAAATTTAATATCTTATACAAGTTCTACATCTTCAAACATATTATTTCGCACGATTTCTAAAAACTTTACCTTGCTAATATGTCCTAATCTTTCATGCCACAAACTAAAATGTTGATTTTTATTTGGGTAAGTTGTATAAGGTTTATGGTTTATTTTAAAATTCACAATAGATATATTGTTTATACACATACCTTCAAAAATACCTTGTTCATTCATGGAGATTTGTACTCCCTTTGAATTGAATTCAATCGTCAAGCCTGCAGCTTGCATCTTCGAAACGGACAGTAAGTTTTGTGGAACATCCTTGCAGAACAGGACATTTTCCAGTGTAATGTTCGTATTAAGATTGCTTCGCAGTTGAACTGTTCCCATTGTAGATGCATATATGTATGCACCTTGCTTTGCAATTGCAATCTCAATAGGCGTGTCCAGTGTAGAATAGGTTGAGAACAAATTAATGTTGTTTATCATGTGGTCCGAAGCTCCCGAATCCAATATGAAGGATATATCAGCGTCACCTGTATATTTCCTGCCCTGCCTTAACATAAACGTAAATGGTCTACCTGTTTCTACATTCGCAACTTGGGCACGTTTTTCTTTATCGTTGTTTTCTAGGCCCCTTTTGAAAATAAAACAATCTTTCTTAAAGTGACCTTTCTTTCCGCAATGATGACATTTCAAATTGGATTTAAAGTTTTTCAAGGGTTTTGCCCTAAACTTGGATTTCACGTGCAATGCCTTTTGTTTGTTGTTATTTAGAGATACAGCTTGAAGAACTTTATTGCTCGTGTCCTTACTTAACTTTTTTAACTTAATTTCGTGGTCAAGTAAACGGTTTTTGACAAAAGAAAGGGTAACATGTTCAGCAGGCAAAGTTTCTATGGCGGTTACAACCCCATTATAAACAGAAGGTAGTGTCAAAAGAAGATGAGCTACTTTATCCACCTCCTCAATTTTTGCTCCCGATGCCATTAATTCGCAGATTAATTCATCAAATTTATTGAAATGAATAATGAGAGGAGTGTCACCATTTAATTTAAATGTCAATAATTGCTTACGCACAGAAAGTTGCGTTGCTAAACTTTTCCGCTCATAGATCAAATCTAGTTTTTTAAAAATCTCTTTAGCAGTCGAATTATTATCAGCAAAAGAAAGAAAATAGTCGCTTAGAAATTCTATTAAAATGCCTTTTGCTGATCTCTCTGCCTTTGTTCATTTCTCATCAATTTCTTGTGGTTTTTTCTTTTCGATTACAAATAAAACATTATTTTCAGCTAAAAGAGATTTCACACGAAATTTCCATATGGAATATTTTTCACCACGAAAAGGTGAAATATTCTAAATTTATTTTCTTTATTCATGTTTATTCTTGCCTGTATTTTATTTCAATGTAAATAATCGTTTATTCAAGAAGAAGAAAGAAGAAAGAGGAATTACTGTTAAGCAAGTACTGTACCAAGTACCTACATGTACACACACACACACATATAGGAATTCGCGAGATCCACTTTGCCAATATGGTGAAATAGCGAAAAAACACGCGGTCTCATATACACATACAAATGTACATGTATTCACTCATACTTGCAATTGCAACATGTATGCACTTGGTTAGATGTACAAATTTTTTCTCTGGAAAAAAGGAACAAATGTTTTATACAAACTTGTATTTTATTATAGTATTCTTCACTGTTTTTAAAAACTTCGTACCTTTCTGGATGTTTCGATTGTTAAAACGAGCTTCCTCCTGTTTTCAATGTGCTTACACTCACACTTACGCGTTCGTTGATTTCCCAATTCGCAGAAATTTGCAGTTTGTTTAATTGTGATTTTAATTTGGGTTTAGCGAAACACTGGGCCCATAACCTGTTGTAAAAAGGCCTTCTCCAGTATTCCCATCAATAAATAACTCGTATGTTTCTTTAAGTTTATAATTCAAAGTTTATCTTTTTAATAAATCTGTTTAGCTTCTTTTGCACAACTTGTCCGTTCTAATACCAAAAGTCAAGAGATAGAAAAAGAGATCAAGCCACTTTAAGTGTTACCAGCTTATCGTTGTTTAACAATCTTTTGCATACAGAAAAATACGAAGACGGTATTTTTCCACAATAAGTTTAATAAATAAATTAAATAAATAAGTTAAATAAATTAAATAAATTTGATGGCCAAATCTGTTTATTTTCGGGCGGGCGATCCTTCTTTATGTTGGGCGGATTTTTTTTTAGGTTGGACCAGATTGGGACAGAGAAAGTTATCCCGAGTCTGAGATGGTTGTCCCGGAATAGGAATTGTTTGCCCTTTGAAACCCGTATAATTTTCTCTTTATTATAGTTATAAGTCCCCCTTCGAAACGGACTCACGTTCTAATTGCTTTTATTTCGCCCTATCCTCCGGCTTTGTTCCTGTTTCCTATCCTCTAGCTCCGTCGATATGCGGATCGGGGGTTTGTATTTCCTATTTTCTGTGGACTTCTGGTTATAATCAACCTTCACCTTCACCTTGTCATTCCACTCACGTTTTTTTGTATATTTTTCTTTATGACACATCTCGGAATGCGGTGAATATGCCCACGGGTCGCGACGTTCTGGCTCGGATTCTTCAAATGGCCGTCACCTTGCCCTATTTATGTGACTCGGCTCTCGTCGATTCCCTTTTCCTCTTTTTCGAATCTCTCTCCATCGATGTCAAGAACCGATTTCAAGGCCATGCCCTGCTTCTGCCTTAGTGTGAGTGGAGGCACTCGCTCCGGGGTCTCCTCTCATGATCCTTACCTACCATCCACTTTAACCTCTTTCTGGGTGTGGACGGTGGGTGGCGTCTTGGCTTCCCCTCTTTCCCTTTTTCTTGGCCCTGGCAACCTCCTTTCGGTGCGCATTCCAGGCGATATTTGTTTCGCCTGCGACTATCGATCACTGCCAGAATCCAACACCACGCGAAAATTTGCCAATCGCAGAGGAGGCATAAACAAACCCGAAAACAAACAAACATGGTCACTACTTAATGCACTCCGAAGTGTCCCATCGGCGGATGGCCCTTGCCCACGACTCTTGCGCTGCCCCCAACGTAGGCCACATCCACGGTTTGTATTCCGCCTGCCTACTGCCTATTTTACGCGTGTTGTCTACCTTTACAGGCGCAAATCTTTCGCATGGTAAATGCCAATCGACAGGTCCTTCAAGAAGTTTCGCCGGAACACTTCTTGGCCAGGTTTTACGTGGAACTCTCGGGCGCGCTTGTTGTACTGGCGGCTGCTGCGCTCGTACGCCTGATGCAGGTGTTGTTTGATGCATTTGTCCTGTGTGTTTAGAGTCGCCACCCACGAGGTGGCGTCATCGACTACATCTTTCTGGCCAACTTAAAGCAGCTGCCGTGGAGGTACATCTGCTGGCCGAACAATGTGAAGAACGATGGCACGCCCGTCGCCTCATGGATCGAGTTACGGATCGTGACTTCGATCTCCGGCAGATATACGTCCCAATCTCGGCGATACCGCTCCAAATATGTCCAAATCGCGGCTGGAACTGATCGGTTCATCCTTTCCGCTGCGAGTACACCGCTGTCCGCATATGATGCACGCCATACGCCTCCATCACGTCCAGAAACGCCTTTTAGATGAACTGCTTGCCATTGTCGGAGTGGATTTCCTCTGGTACTCCGAACTTGTAGAATACCTCGTGTACCAGGAACTCGACGACATTTGTTGCAGTGGCTTCTCTCATTGACTTTAGAAACGTGAATTTCGAAAAGTGATCCACGATCTTAAAGATCCAGACTTTACCTCGCTTTGATCGTGGATACTTACCTGTCCTGACGTCGGATCTTCATGAGCCGTCGCGATCATCCCAGCTATCAACGAGGCTGGAATCCATAATATTCATGGACCTCCCTCGATTTCGTCTTCCAACCTGCCGAACCCAAGGCGTTTATAGATGAGGTCGCCTTCCGCACGCATATCCGGTAGGCGAGCCTGGTTGTCCCGTATCTCATCTCGAATTTCCTTATATTCCACAGATTGGAACTCCGTCGTAGCGAATCAGAGGGCGTTATAGGCTTCCAGCTCCAGCTCCTCCACGCATCTGGACAGCGTATCGGCCACCACATTGTTGGCTCCTTCCCGGTGTGCGATCTGAAAGTCAAAACTTTGCAGTAGGAGGGACCATCACGCCACGGCGTCCGCTGACGTCCTTCATGGTCATCAGCCACTTGAGGCTGGCGTAGTCGGTGATCACCGTAAACGGCATCAACTCCACGTACGGCCGGAACTTTTCTATGGCAAGTACTGCCGCCGAGCACTCCTTTTCTGTAACCGTATAATTCAGATGGTGTTTATTCAGCTTTGCAGAAAAGAAGGCTATCGGACGCTCGTTCTTATCCTCGTCGTAGTGGAACAGGACCGCTGCGACCCCATGGTGTGACGCATCGAACTAGACTACGAACGGGAGCTTAAAATCGGCGTGAACCAGCACCGGGGCCGAGGTAAGTGCCGCCTTCAACGCCTCTATCGCGCTTTTGGCCTCCTCGCATAGCACTAACCGCGTGTTTTTAACCTTTTTTAGCACGTTCGTGAGAGGAGTCGCCATTACCGCGAAGTCCTTTATGAACCGGCGATACCACCCCGCGGTTCCCAAGAAACTGCGCAGTTCCTTCACCGATTTCGGTTCGGGAATCTTCTGGATCGCGACGATCCTTTCCGGATCCATTCGAAGTGTCCCTCCGCCGAACTCCAGGTATTCAGGCTCTTGAAGCAAAATTTTGACTTCTTCAACCCTATTGTTAAATTTGCCTTCTTCAGACACTCCGCCACCAATCCGAGATTGCACAGTCCGAACGGCATCATCGCGAACTGATACAGCGGCCTCCCTGCTGTGTACGAGCGACTCTCGGCATCCAACTACCAGAACGCAAACTTCAAGTCGACACTTAAAATGTAGTGCGTCTGCTCGATGCTGGCCAGGATTCCTTCACGGTGAGCTGGTTGAGCTTCCGTGCGTCCAAGCACGGTACAATTATTACTGGCGTTGGTCAGATATCTAATTGCGGTTCGGCCTGAATGCCGAGCGCGGGTCTTCCGGCGCTCGTCCTCCCGTTTCCCGCTCTAGGCAGCCTGGCCTCGCACTAGCTGGTAGAAGCTGCCCAGTACCTGGTACCAGGAACTCCTTGACTGCCGCTGTAGGTATTCCACCCGGATGACAAAGTCCTCTACGGCGAGTTGGTTCGGCCGTCGAAGAATATCTCTAGCGGCCTCTTCCCTCCTTTCAGGCCCCCGGATACCCTGCTGCCGCTTGCCCGCGCCTCGTACGCCGTCAGAAATAGATGAAGAGGCCAGCCGTTCGCTCGCTGTTGCCCGCCTGGGTACCATCCGGCGTCGAACCCTCGGTCCGAGTCGCTGCTGTGTGCCCTAGGAGGTTTGGGTGGCAGTTTCCTCGGCTTCTCCACTTCCGGCTTGGCCTTGGGATATTCTCCCGTCATGATAGCAGCCTCCGGGCTCTGCCGCCGCAGTTGGCTGGACCACCTCATTAATCATCGTCGTCATCTCCATGAAACCACGGCGAATCTCCTCCTGGAGTGTCCGGCTAACGTTATTCGACGCCGCCGCCCTGTGCGTATCATACGCCTGGGCCACCGCGGCGTTCACCGAGGATGCGATCTCGCTCGGGATTTCATGACGTGGTGGGGAAACGTCCCAGCTTTCTCCAGCTGCAACGTCTACGGCTCCCTCTTCCGCTCTATCTTGCGGATCTTCCGACCGTGGAGTCCTCGTGGTCATTTTACCAGCTTGTGACCGCAAATTGTAATCCCTAACCATGTAACAAACCTATAATCTAATTGCTAATCTATATTCCTAACACCTAACACGCTTGCTTTAATTTCAGACGACAAACACAAACCAACTCTATCTCGACGACCATTATGGGGGGAAAGGACTTAATCTCAACCGAAGCCATCAACCGTGTGCCTTTCCTGCGTCTTCAGCCCTACACCGTGATTGTACTAACTTTGTTGTGAGCTCCGTCAAATCCACTATCTTCTACTCGGAAGATATGGCATCGAGGGCGCTACCAGCGGCGTCCTGTCCGATTACGCGGTCGCACCATAATCCCAGCTGATCTGAAATCCACAAACAATAAAAAAAGGTAAACAACATAGAAACTATCACAATATTAACTGTACAATTAACGATCACCTCTTCTACCCAGATGTAGGCTAGGGGCACGGTTGTTATCACCCCTCGACGCACCCTCCCTTCCTGGAATCCGCATCATATCGCCGGATTCCCCTTGGCACGCGGTCATTCCGGCGTCTTCTTGGTCACCTACTCATCCGGTCATCATTCTTCCCCCCCCCCACGAAAGACAATTAGCAACTCATCGTTATAAATTTTAATTATCCAACACATTTGAGCTTGATTGGACTAATATACAAATTATTTCTAAATTTTCATTTCAGCAAACCGCAAAGCAAACAACATTCCTAATATTCATAGGTAACAACGACGACGAAAGGAATCAGCGTGAACAAACTGCGAGGATACGCTGATACGCTCGGATATAGGTATATAAATAAATATGTATATAATAATGTATCTGATTTGTCTGATGTGTCTGATTTACAAACAGATCTTGATACCTTCCAAACTTGGTGCCACGTAAACTTACTAAACTTAAATGACATTCTCCCGTGTCTTACCCAAGCTTGCAACTTACACGCTTAACTGCTGCTCTTTGAAAAGAATTAACTCAGTTGATGACTTGGGCATACGCCTGGATCCCAAACTTGACTTTATCGATCATATTTCATGCATGGTAAATAAAGCCAGGAGTATACTGGGATTTATTAAACGGTGGTTGTAAAAGAGGCTGCAAATAAAGCAAACGTCTACATTTGTTGAGTTGATATTTCAAACTAAATTTATTTCCTTAAAGTCCTAGCTTAGGTAGCTAATATGAACATCGCATAGACTTATCTCTAAACAGACCCACGCAGGGGTTATCTGTTTCCCTAAGGGCTCTAGGTAGAAGCGGGAATTTTCCGCTAGCCGATATGCCTTATCTTTAGAGACATGTGGAAGTCACATATCGTGTTGTTTGTTTTCTAGATACATGTTTTATGGTAGGCCCAAGCGGCGGCTGTACTTACAGATATACACACATGTGCTAGACAGTACACTGCTGCAGAGGTTCAAATAACCAAAAGATATTTATTTTTATTTTTGCGTGTTCCTGTGTGAACAGTGGTCGAAAAAATTTGATGACCCATGCGTTACTAAAACTTTATGTATTTCATTAGTTCGTCCTATCTTAGAATTTGGATCTTGCCTTTGGAGTACCCAGTATGGGGTCCACAGTAAACGCATTGAATCGGTTCAAAAGAACTCTAGCTCCGTCAATCTGCGGATCGGGTCTTTGTATTTCCTGTTTTCTGTGGACTTCTGGTTATTATCAACCTTTACCTTAACCTTGTCACTCCACACACGTTTTTTGTATATTTTTCTTTATGGCACAATTCGAAATGCGGTGAATATGCCCACGCACAGTGGTCCCGTTTGTATGCAGAGAGCGGCCAAAAATACTTCTAGTGGAGATAAAAATGTACATTTTTTTCCAAAATTCTATAAAAATATAGTTAATTAAGGAAACAAAAAAATCTTTAAATTTCCATAAACTCTTTAATAAGGGAAATAATTTCATTAGGACAAGCTGGCGTTATTATTTTTCGACTGTAGCAGAGCGCAAATATCCAGCAGCGGACCAATCCAATTCTGCAATATCTGCAATCCTTCTTCTCTTTGTTCTGCTTGAACATTTAGAGAAATCTGCTTGTGAACGACCACGCTCAATGTTATTTTCGGCTGTAGAGTGTTCATTGGAACTAAATAAAAATGATTCTGTTTTCGAAAGCAGATCAGAATATTTTTCCAAATGAAATGCCAAAATTTTACAATTCTTTTGCAGCAGTAATTAATTTTTTTCTCTAATTGATCAAAATATTCTGTTCCCAGTAAGTAGCCATCATTCTCTATTTTCAATTTCATAGATAGATAAATATTTTTAACCTTGACTAGATTTGTACCTGTCTCGCAACACCACATATTGAATATACAAATACGGCTGAATTCGCATTCATAAAAAGCTCCTATACAACAAATAAAAACAAAGAATGATTTAAATTATAAGAATAAAATCATAAAAGAAATGAACAAACGTGTTGCATAGACCATATTAAAACAACACCAGAAAACCAAACACAAAACCAAAACACAAACACAAAAAGACGAAGACAAAGGATGCACAGAATGCAGTTACAAATGAAAAAAACCGCTCGTGAACGGCGATATCGCGTTGTACTTTTCGATGATACGCAGCGGCTAGCAAAAACTAGCAGCTGAAATTTGCCCTATATAATCTGTAAATATCACTTAATATTTCTATATTGGTTTCATTATTAGCTTCGATTATCTTCACAACTAAAAGTCTAAGACAACTTTTAGTTTACATGTACATTTTTACCAAAATTGGACCCACATTGAAAAAATTATTAAAAATATACGGAACACGCTGAGTACATAAATTTATTTTATTATAATAGGCAATAACTTTCTTTGAAATATTAAATACTTTCATTTTTCACTTTATTTGTTTTAAAATTGTTATTATATTTTTAACTTCCAAGACGCTTACATCGCTGCCCCCTGCAAAACCAATTGAGTTTTGTTGCTCTATGTTTAAGAGTTATTCTTGCAATGGAAAGCTCGAGCACAGCAAAAATACCGTTATATTAATAAAGTTTGAGCTTCTATAAGACAGTGTTGACCAAATTTTAGCTGTAATTTTTATTTTTTTTTTTTTTATTTTTGGCCTTGGGGCGGACCACTGTGCCACGGGTCGCGACGTTCTGGCTCGGATTCTTCAAATGGCCGTCACCTTGCCCTATTTATGGGCTCGGCTCCCGTCGATTCCCTTTTCTCCTTTTTCGAATCTCTCTCCATCGATGTCGAGAACCGATTTCAAGGGCATGTCCCTGCTTCTGCCTTAGTGTGAGTGGATGCACTCGCTCCGGGCTCTCCTCTCATGATCCTTACCTACCATCTACCTATGTACCTACTGAAAACTGACTAGCATTTTTATGCGGCTATGTTAACTTACTTAACTACTAGGCTTATTTAGGGACACCACATAAAAGAAAAACGCAACATATCCCCTAGCTTCGGGTGTGGAAAAGGGGAATTATTTTAGTTTCATTAAAAACTAAAAGAGAAAAGAACTAAATCACAAAAACAACAAATTATATAGTTAATACTGTATTACTTCTACATAAGAATTGCAGCTTAAAGATAAATGCAAATAAGCAATATACAAATGTGCAGAGCTATTCGTAAAATATTCGAAAATATATCTACACGCAAAATTATCTACCGCAAGCAAAGCTGCGGGCACCCTGCTAGTTTAATATATATACAATCTATCTAGTTGGTTTTTATTACACAGGCCGACAAAAATGAACCTCTTTTTCTTGCGGAGAATAAAACCTGCAAATTGTGAAAGATATCGGACTGTATATTGCTAGTTCGAAACCCATCACGTACCAATTTTGAGGAAATCGCGTTCAAAGTACCAAAAAGGGCCTATTTTGGCCCTTTTCAAACGCTAATAAAAGAGAATCCGTGCGTATACCAAAGTTGAAATTGGGCTTGGAGAAAGCCTTTAAAATTTAAGATGAATCCTGAATGTGGGACGTCAGTCTTAGCACCTATATCGCTTTTTCTGAACTGCTTTTTGCTATGTTATAACACTGAAATTTGAAAAAAACCCATATTTTCTTAGGCTGTCTCTCTCCCACCCCTACCAAATATATGCATATGCATGACCTGCGACCGATGTTTGCTCGTGAGTCTGAGCACCAGAAGCATTGAGCCGATCCAAGCACTAGCACCCTTTCAGGCAAGAAAAAAACATTGGGTGTTTGAGACACTCAAGTGTTTTTCTATGATAGCAGAAACACTCGAGTATCTGAGACACTCGGTATCTAGCCGGTGCACTTGCTGTTCCTGATGGAGGGACTAGTTTGTGTAGAAACTGATGTCTCCTTCACTGCATTGCAAACTTTTGACAAAAAATATAATAATTTGCAAAAGTATTAAAATTATAAAAATTATAAAAACGTAATTCCAAAATAATAATAAATGGCCACATCTCAAATTTGATGAAAATTTGTTGAGAAACATTTTTTCTATTATTTCCCTGATTGTCCCTTTAGGACAGGACTCGGGACTAAAAACTAGAGGGACTAGTTTGCGTAGAAACGGACAGACAGACAGACGACTAGATCGACTCGGCTGTTGATGCTGATCAAGAATTTATATATATACTTTATACCCTATAAAGGTGTCACCTTCACTGTATACCCTATAATACCCTGCAAGGGTATAAAAATGCAATAATTGCCGAACCGTTCCACCATTTTTATTCAAACTTTACATATATAATATAATCTACTAAATTGTATTTTAAGCCAAGTTTCTCCATTGCACTATGGGTAAAAAGTCTATTATTTTGGCATTTAGCTGTTTGATGAAGTTTTTTGCGTATATAAACTGGTGGGAAGAATTGGCGAACATTCAATGCGTATTTTGTGGAGCTACAAAAGATTATTTTATTTCTGATAATGAAAATTCGTAGTTTATAAATGTATCTTAGTTTACGAATTTTGATTGTTATATCCTATTATGCAATAGTGAACTGTTTTCTATGTGTATGCTTTTATCCCAAAACTAACAAATTTGTTTGTGTTCTGTAGACTATGACTAAGTAATGGCACAGAGTTACACAGAGGTAGAGACGCAAAGTTGTTACCAATAGTATCCTTATTATCCCACAAGTAACCGTTTTTGCGACTTTGTTCCAAATATTTACATTTTTCTAGCAAGGTATGAGCTAGGCCAAAAAAAAAACAAAAAACAAAAAAAAATCCGAATATTAAAAATACCTAAATGTTTTATTAGTTATTTTAAAAAACATTTGTCAAGATGATCCAGTAAAATAGACAGATATAAGGAAAAACACGCTATCAGAAATACTGTAAGGGTTTGTGTCCGAGATAAGCTATTAAATAAATTTAAAAAAATCAATAATTAAATCATAAGGATACTGGCGTAGTTCTTAAAAATTTAATTAGAAATTAAAGAAATTATTAACTGTTCTCGACGTACAAATTTTAATATATTTCTTTAAAAATTTAGGTTAGACCACTGTGCGAGGAAGTAGACGTGGTCAAATTCCAAAACTAAGAAAAACCAAAACTCTACCTCATTTATAAAAATATAATTAAAATCGTTCAACTCAATATCTTTAAAATGAAAGTTTATGCCAAAAAAAAAAAATGATTATACATTTATGATGAACTGTTTTTTATTTTATCATTATTACATGACTGCTATACACTGACTTATATCACTATCAAAATAAACACAGCTTACAAATAAAAAATTATAAAATTATTTTCATTAAATTCCATTTTTTCCTTCAAATTAGTTTATTGAGGATTTATATGAAATATCACATAAATTTTATTTTGACTAATACAAATTTCAAAATCAAGGGCTCGTATATTAATATTAGTAACGTTCAAGGTTTATATTATTGGGTCATTTTCATTTTACAACAATTTAATCAAAAACCTTCAAAATATAAATTGTAAAAGTTCGTTCTATTGTTTTGACCGCAACTGTAGATATTCGTGGTGGAGGAATCGAACGACAAGTGGCCGTTGTAGTGTTACGTCCATATGACGAGGGGCAATTAAGGGTATATGGTAAAATAGGGTTGTTAGTGCTTAAAACCCGAGATATATGTATATATATTCGTGGACGTTATTTGAGTGAAATAGTTTAATAAAAACAAGGGTAAAAATAAGGCAACCTTTAAGGGGTATGTTTGAAATTAAACAAAATGTACCTTCAATAAAGCGACCGCATGTCCATGTCCACCTACTGACCACAGCCTAGTTTCGATTTCGACCCTCTCTATAAGGTTAGTGGCTTACGTTCTGTGACTTTAGTAGCAAAAAGGGGGTTGCTCCACAAATTTTAACAAAATCACAGGTGCAGTAACATTGGAGTAGTGCAGTTGGTTAGAAAACATATTAATAAATAAAAACGCACGAATTGCATTTAACAAGGAAATACAGAAAGTACTATTTCAAAACGTCTATAATTAGTACTTGTACATGTTATGAAGATATTTTTATAAATCAAAACAGTCACTCCTTTAAAAGTGTTAATAAATATTTGTTTTTATTTTTTTTGTAATGTATTGATGTATCTAGCTTATCTTGTTTTTGGTTGCATAACCTTCAGCAAAATGGTATAGAGCTCAGTAATCCTTCTATTACTCAATATCAAACATTTCGATTGTGGTTTTTCTCATATATGTGTATTTAAACGAAAAATAAAAAAAAAAATATTCCATAAATAAATATTCACTAATTCTAAGTTTGGTGTAGATGTGAGTGATGAAATTTCAGTAAAAAAGTCCGTTATATATATATATATATATATATATATATATATAAATACATACTTGTAGTACAAACAATATAAATTTTAACCTGTAACAGGAAGGACTTATTAATCAAGGCTCTGAAACTATAAATTCAAAGTATAATTAATATTAAATTATCTTTAAAATGTGTCGCTTCTTTAACAGATATAGAATTTACGAACAATAACAGATTGCAGGCAGTTACATATAATAAGGATAATAATATAATTTCTCATCCCCTTTTATAATATATATATACAGAAACTACAATGAATGAAAGAACCAGTAGTTTGCATCCAACAGGATCATCGAAATATAATCCTTTGCAGGAAATAGACGAGTCCGACGAAGATCGCGAGCTGACCAACCTAAATTGGCTTTTATGGAATCAAAATTTAACGTGGCCAAAAACCATTATAGATTCAAACACAGAAGAACATTTTAAAGCCAGCTCTGAAAGCCATAACTTAAATATTCGACCAAGCCACACAAGACAGGTATTGCTTACAAAATGTGCCACTAAATCGCAAAAAGATTTCGAATCTAAGACAACACAAAAGGCCATACCAAAACGGCCGTCTCCAACTGAACGCTATGAGATATTTATCAACAAAGTTAAACGGTAAGTGGATTATTATTATTAAAATTTTTTTTTAAATAGGTTTAAAAAAAACAGGTGAAACTTATTAAAATCTAATATGTTCTATCGACATCGGAAATGTTATTATTAAAATGTTTTGAAAATATGTTTAAAAACAAAAAGGATAAAACTTATTACCATAACATTTCCGCAAGAAAATGTCGAATATGTTTTATCGACATATGAAAGAACATAAAATATTGAAATTATCAGTATTACTGAATAATTTTATTGATTTTTTTTGGCATAATATGCCAAACCCATAAAACAAAATATTGATTTATCACTTACGTTAGAATATCTATTAAGAAAAATTCAATAAGTATCGATATTTTCTCCAATTATTAATTGTTTTTTAATATTTACAATATATTTGAACAGTGATTTAACAGAATATGAAAAGTTAGCTACCAAATATGAAACAGATATTACTGAAAAACCGCCATTTAATTATTCTCATATTATTGGCATGGCTATGTTAAAAAATGGACGCGTAACATTGCAAGAGATTTGCTCGTGGATTGAGTCTAAGTTTGCCTTTTTCCGAGTTCGCAAGAAATGGAATGTAAGTGATTACAGATTTGCAGATCACTACAGTTGCATTTAAAGTAATCATTTTATTTTTTTAGAACTCAATTAGACATAATTTGTCACTTCACCACTGTTTTCGCAATAGAAAACGCGAGGAAAAGGGCAAGGGAGGTTACTGGGAGTTGGGCGTTGATCCCAAGAAATGTGAAAAAAAGCGCATTCGTAACAGAAAACTATGTAAACAGACTATTAAGGATCCCAATATTAAAAAATACCAGAAAATTTCAAATCAACAGATACCAAATGTTGCTCAAGCTGAAGAACAATATTCATTACACACCATACATTATAAAGAAACAAAAAATATAATCTCTGGTGAGAGCCAAATGAGCCTGTATAGTTTTATCTCCGATAAAACAGACACAACCAATACGGTAAGGTGAAAATACATATATTCTTATATAGATATATATATAACGGATTTGTTTTATCAACAGATATCCAGGGAAGGCGGATTTTCTTCTACATTAAATGATATTGTGAAACCTATGGCAGTTTGTGAAGCAGGCAATATCCAAGAAGACAAAAATAATACACCTTCTGATATAATTATTTCAAATCCTTTCCATCCCTGCAACATAACCGTTAATTATGATTATTCCAACTACCGACCCTTGATCGACAGTTTGGACGACCAATTTCATTATCTCCATAATACCGGGGAGTACAGTAGGAACGATGATATTTTAGATAATCTTCTAGATGTTTGTGGTAATCACTATTAAAGTTATATACATTCATTCATAGCCTGCAGTACCGCTCATCAACGATTCATCAACAGACAGGTAGGTGTTGTTGATGAATCATCGATGAATGACTATACAAATTACTGATGAATTTAACATGGAGAATAACTAAGTAATTTAAATGAATATAACATGTATAGCAATGGCTTAAGCCTGTAATGTATGTGTGCTAAATCACAAAGCTTGATATTATTTATTATATTGGCATATAAATAAAGTAAAGTTAAATAAAACAATTATGAAATGTACAATTAAACAATTTCGAAATTTAAATCGAAGGCGTTCGTTCAGTTAACCGATTTTTATTGTTTAATTTTAATTTAATTTTGTTTTTTCCTTTCAAACACTTGTTTTTTGAATCCCTATCAAAATAAAAAGCGCGACTTTATTAAAATACAAAAAAGGAAGCTAACTTCGGATCGCCGAAGTTTATATACCCTTCCAGATTGGAATTGAACTATAAAATTAACAACGAAATTCTAAGTTAACATTGAATGGACGAATTTCAAATTTGATGAAAATATGTTGAGAAACAACTGAGTTATGATTTTTGCTATTATTTCTCTGATTGTTCCTATATCAGCTATAGGATATAGTCGTCCGATTTTCATGAAATTTTCATTAAATTTAAATTCTGGAATAATGTTAAGGGACCAAATCTCAAGTTTGATGAAAATATGTTGAGAAACAGCGAAGTTATGATTTTTTTTATTATTTTCCTGATTGTTTCTATGGGAGGTATAGGATATAGTCGTCCGATTTTCATGAAATTTTAAAGAAAATACTGGAATAATATTAATTAACTAAATCGCAAGTTTGATGAAAATATATTGAGAAACATCGAAGTTATGATTTTCTCTATTATTTTCCTGATTGTTCCTATGGCAGCTATATGATATAGTCGTCCGATTTTCATGAAATTTAAATCGAAATTTTGCAATAATAATAAATGGGCAAATATCAAATTTGGTGAAAATATATTAAAAACTGACAAAGTTATAATTTTTTTTTCGAAAAATTTACCGATCGTTCCTATGGCAGCTATATGATATAGTTTTCCGATCCGGCCCGTTCCGACATATGTACGAGTGAGAGTATATAGAAGACTAACTGCAAAGTTTCATTTAGATAGCTTTAAAACTGAGGGATAGTTTGCGTAGAAACGGACAGACGGGTATAAAAACTCAACTACTGCATACAACTAGGGTATGAATAGGGATTTAGGTGACAGGCTTACTTAAGTTTTACGAAATCAGTATGTGTTTAAGTGCCTCAATATCATTTTTATATTCTTCCAGGGTACAGCTGAGGAAGTATCTATGTAGTATCGATACTTAATTTTTGTTAATTAAACAATTTTTTTACTCAATATTTTCTGTATGTCTCTTAAATCCAAAAATCCAGTTCACTCTTTGATTTTTTGAAAGCCAAAAAAGCCTTCAAAACTAGAAAAAGTCAAGTTGACCCACATTGATTTTTTGCCAGTACCTTAAATCGGAGAACCTAGACTCAAACCTAAATCCATTAGAGTACTGGAAGGTAATACTGATGATTAGTTTATTAATTGTTTTTAAGCACCATTATTTTACAGATCTTAAGTCACAGACTGCCATCACAAAATTTTTATGTGTTCCTGCTATGTCTACAGAAAGCGAATGAATGTTTAGCAAGGCAAGACTTCTGGTCAACGTGAAAATGAGCTCATTAAACCCAAATAACGTGGACATGATTCTTTTCCTAACCCAAAACGAATGGATCTCCAAATAATCTAACCTTAAGCAACAATTATGCCTGCAGAACAGACCCGGTTTTTTTCGTTTTATAGTTATAGTTTCTGTTTTTATACCCTTGCAGGGTATTATAGTTTCAGTCAGAAGTTTGCAACGCAGTGAAGGAGACATCTCCGACCCTATAAAGTATATATATTCTTGATCAGCATCAACAGCCGAGTCGATCTAGCCATGTCCGTCTGTCGGTCTGTCCGTCTGTCCGTCTGTCTGTCTGTCTGTCTGTCTGTCCGTTTCTACGCAAACTAGTCCCTCAGTTTTAAAGCTATCTGAATGTAACTTTGCAGTTAGTCTTCTATATACTCTCACTCGTACATATGTCGGAACGGGCCGGATCGGACGACTATATCATATAGCTGCCATAGGAACGATCGGTAAAATTTTCGAAAAAAAATTAGAACTTTGTCAGTTTTCAACACAATTCCACCAAATTTAATATTTGGCCATTAATTATTATTCTAAAATTTTGGTTTTAATTTCATGAAAATCAGACGTCTATATCATATAGCTGCCATAGGAACGATCGGTAAAATTTTCGAAAAAAAATTAGAACTTTGTCAGTTTTCAACACAATTCCACCAAATTTGATATTTGGCCACTTAATTATTTTTCAGAATTTTAGTTTTAATTTTATAAAAATCGGCGGACTATATCCTATAGCTGCCATAGGAACAATCAGGAAAATAATAAAAAAATCATAACTCCGCAGCTTCTTAACATATTTTCATCAAATTTGAGATTTGGCCACTTAATTATTTTTCAGAATTTTAGTTTTAATTTT